>JAECUM010001979.1:0-160087 GCA_016617855.1 Megalonaias nervosa
CTCTAAAAGTCATTAAATCCATGAGTCTAGAAATAACTTTAAAAGTCATTAAATCCATGAGTCTAGAAATAACTCCAAAAGTCATTAAATTCATGAATGAAATCCTAACGTTTTCAACAGTATTTTTTTATTTTGAAAGAAATTTTTTTTATTTATTTCATTTTACATGATGTGATGAAAAAATAGAGTCCACTGCAGTCGATGACAAACCTGCAGATGGATTTTCTGTCAGTTATTACATTTGTCACATGTATCTACTGTCATTTGTCAGATTTATTCTTGCCAGCAACAGTAATTGCTTACAGATGTGTTGACGTAAAAATCTGTAAGACATCTGCCTTTCAACAATTTTCAAATGAGAAAACTAATTTTCCATTAGTTTGATTTCATTGCATAAACAGTATTCTCTTCACACTTAAACATGACAAATATAATTGTTCTACATTATGATAATTATTATTTTACCTTCATAATTAAAGCTTGATAAAATTGATTTCTTTCAAAAATGAATGCTGTATTTAGTTGATATAAAAGATTCTGCCAACAATATTATCTTAAAAAGTATGTTAAATCTTTCAAACACTAACATTATGTTTTGGTTGCTATGGCAACCAAAGTGAATCTATCTTTATGTATCATTTCAGTATGATTAGTATTGGTTCCTTTTCAATGAACTATAAGTGAATAAAATTATATTTTATATGGAGAAAATTTGTGAATAATAACTACATAAGTATTGCATCATCTAAATATTTCAACATACTAAAATCGAGAAACATGTTTGAAAGTAAACTTTTATTTATCTAGCATAGGCCTAAATGTAATTATCTGAGGATATGTGATATGTAGAAAGAAAAAAAAAACTGTCTATGTACACATTCAGAATAACAACATATGATGGCAAAGTTTACACTATATTCGAATGTTTGTAAAAAGAAAAAAAATGCTTTTCCACCCATTTTCTCTATTTGGTTGCTATGGTAACCACGAATACACATCATTTTCACTGACATTTTTAGTGTTTGCAATCTGCATGTATATATGCATCACTTTATACAATTTCACAGCAATCGGATTATGAATACTAATACTGAAGTTGTTATATGGAATTGGCCCAAAAAGTCTGTATTGCTTTGAAACAATTCAGCAGACACAGACTGGGCAGTTAGAAACAAATCAGCACTGGTTTCAAGGTCAGGCAAAAACAACACAGCACTACCAGGGCTAAAACATTTTTGACACATTATTCTAATTGGCTGCCATTTTGTATAGCACTGGAAATTATTTAGCACCAAAAAATTTATAATATCCTACGATAAGTATTCTTCCACTAATGAGGGCTCCTTTTCCATCTTGCAAAAGCAAGAATAACATTTTGCCAAAACATTCATTACAAATACATTTAATAATCTCTGTTAATTTGGTCTCCCCTAATTTTAATAGCTGGATGTCTCCTAAGTTTCCTAGCACTTGTTTTGTAAACAACTTCTTCCCAAGTCCTTCACTACCAATAAGGCATTCAATCCAAGTGATCGTCATATATTGAATAAAAGAGTGAACGTAAACTGTGTCTAGACCACTGTCTGTAGATGGGGCAATAAGTATACCTCTTTTAATGATTTGATCAAAGTTATTTTCTGATTTCTCCTCAGCCAACAACCCTTAAGTTTTATAACTTCCTTTAATTTCTTTGTACAATTCAATAAATAGATGCTTACATATGTCTTTATAGTTACTAATAATAGCATTGTTAGTAAATAAGGTGATGAGGTTTGGGCTTTTCCCACTGGACAGGTCAATCAGGTGGCATCATAGAAGAATTAAGCTAATTCGCATTGGATGGGTTAAGTCATGAGAGTTCTTCTTGGTGATCTGTAATTTGTCATGTGATAAGTAGGAGCATAATGTGTGTTTTACCTTTTCTCCTGTATATAAGTACCTGTCATTGGACAAATTGGACAAATTTCTCAGTCTTATATCTTGTTGTAACATCAAGTCTGCAGACATATTTTATAGTGTATTTAATTATTTTTTGAGAGAAAAAAGATTTGTTTGAGTTATTCAGTGGAAATAAAAAGTGCTCAATGGACAATAATATTATTTTGGAACTATTGTGAATTATTCAAGGGAGTTCTGGAGAATGCCATTTTGATATGTCACGACTGTTAGTCAACCATTATATTCATAGATCTGAAATTTATATGGAACTTTTCATTCTTTTTGACTTGAATAGAACTTTTTCAAGATTATTTTGGATTCAATTCATAATACTGTAAGTTCCTCTTAAATTTTCATTTAATGACATTGATAATTAAATTGTTTGTTAAGTTTGACAAAACTTGATGGTTTTGCTGTTTTTGTTACTCATTTTATGACCATAGAGTTGTAACAAATTACAAAATGTAGAAGAACCCAAATCATCTGAATTTTGAACATCTAAGAGACATGCTGAAGAACAGATATTATTACGCATCACTTTAATAAAGTTTGTTATCAGTGGCAATGTTTCTTTGAAGTCAGGATTTTATTCCATATATAAAATGCAAAACATGATTATTTCAGTTGTTGGAAAAGTGTTCAAGTGTGATTCTGGAAGCAATATGCTATCAGCAAATCCAAGCAAAAATAAATGTGAAAACTCCAGGTTGACAGGTTTACTTTGTCAAGCACATCAGCCAGGGAGAGCATTTAATTCTTTGCATACTTCAAATTTCACATTTACATGAAGTATACAATGTCTGTCAAAATAGGAACACCACCTGTATGTAGCATATTCGACATGCTGAAGTGAACATTCTCTATATCATTATTCATTATCTAAATCTTGTTAAAATACTAACTATTAATTGACCCATGGTTTTCAGGATGATTTTAGCCATGAAATAGATTGATTGAAACACAATAATAAGCACACACCCATCTCTGCATACTTGACTTGTGTTGATAAATCATTAACACCGATACTGGACACAGGCATTTATTACAGCTGTATTACCAATAAGGCCCTCATTAAACTTGAAAATATTACATTTTCACCTTTCCTCAATGAAATGGTCAGTCCTAAATGCAATATGCATTCATTTTTCTATAGAGACAAACACACATGGTCAAACAGTGCTAATGTTATGGTCTTAATGAACTCTGTTCTGACCAGCATTTGCTCAGAGAATCCTGCAGGGACATTTGGACAACAATACCATCCAGTCTTTAGTGAGTGCAAGGATGAACATTAATGACACCTGCATTACCTTCAAACCCCTACCGAAGTATTAAAATTGCAAAGACTGCCTGCATCATATTAAGCATAAATTTTTGCCATGCAATGGATTTTAAAGACAAAAACTTCATGTTTGTTTTTATTTAAAATCAGTATGGTTG
Source organism: Megalonaias nervosa (assembly GCA_016617855.1). NCBI lineage: Eukaryota > Metazoa > Mollusca > Bivalvia > Unionida > Unionidae > Megalonaias > Megalonaias nervosa. Next base: position 3,379 of record JAECUM010001979.1, read on the forward strand.
TGATTATGAGTGTTTGCATATATGTATGTGTATGGCATCGATATTTGACAATGCCAAGTCTACCTACTATAAGTGTATTAAATGCTTTGAAAAATATGACAATTTAATTGTTTTTATTCAGATTTGAATTTCCAAATAGGCTTCAATGAAAGATAACTTATTCTAAATTGGACGACATGGCTTTTGTCATGTGCACTGACCCCCCTTGTGACCTCAAAACACACTTTTTGAGTTTCAAAAAACCCCAACACTCCCTGATGAATATCGCAGGTATGCAAGATGCCCTTAAAAATCAGGAAAGAATTATCATCTGCTTTGTTTTACTCCAGGTAAATAATCAAGCATTTAGATTGACTGCTCTCCATGATGTAATAAATCTAGTTCATTCTTTATATCTTTGAATACAGTTTGGAACATCGGATTTCCATCATGAATTATAATACTGCATGCATCAAAATTCATGTCCTGAGCAACATTCCAGTCACCACAAATGACAATAAATGAATTATTAAAATAGCAATATATTGTCTTGATTCTTGAAAAAGTTGGAATTATGACCACATAAATTGACCAAGAATATTCTATTTCCATGAATTGATATAAGTAATTTATTTTAGACCAAAATGTGAAATACAGAAACTTGTCGGAAAAATAATTTTCATATTTTTTCATTTATATATTTTCACATGTGAAAATATAAGATTTCCAATCATGCCATGCAATGCTTGATTGTGTGTGCCAACAGAAGCTATACTTGCAGCAACAAAAACAAGCACTTTGTGAGCTTGAAAAAATAAATAGAAACTCCCTTACATTTCAGAAAAGGAAATTAATCATTGATAAACAGATAAAGAAACTCCGACCAGATGCTGTTCACATGTCTCTGAGGTAGTTTCCCTTACTTCCTTTGCAACAACAATAAAACACACATTGCTGAATTGGACTTGTTTTGCTTTCAGATAAAGTCAAATAGTTTACAAAATATCAAAACTGTAATTTACTACAACAGTTTAGGCCAACCCATTTCTACTGCTCTTTTAAGTCACTGATTTGACCAGCCAATGAAAATGTGACGAATTTACAAAGAGGGGGTGGGGTGTTGTTTCGAAAAGGCAGATTAATCTTCTTTTCTTTGACTTCGGAGCAAGTTAGGTATATAATAAAATAATAAAAAGAACATTTTCTTTTCCAAAAATACCAGATATATTTCATCTTATGATTCCAAAAAGATATATTTTGGTACTTGTTAAAATTTCAGTTTTTTTTACTATATGATGAAATATGACTGGTATATATGTAGAAGAAGAAAATATATCCTCCATACATTATATATACCATCACATTTTATTTTTTGGATAGAAAATTCAAAGTTATTTCTAAAAAAAATGGCAACACCAGCACTTAACTGCTAGATTCATGACTAAAAACATACTAAAACCCCCATTCTCTCCCCTCCCCTTTATTTCTAAACCTCAGCAGTACTGTTTCCCATAAACGTATAATGGATGCATATTTTGGTTTAACCCAGTGGAAGAAATCTCTCCTTGAAGGTTGGAACTGAAATACCCTCCTTACATTCATTGATAAGCTTGTAATTTGACTGTTCATAATTTAACATTTTAACAATAATTTCAACACAGTTCTGTTGTGAAATGTCAGAATTAATTAATTAATACAAACTGATCAACTTAAGGCATTGTTTTACTTAAAATAAAACTCCAAATTATGGATAAAGAAATATTATATGTAAAAAGCATTCTTCTTGTTGATAAAAATAAATTACCTCATCTGCTGCATAGTGCAAAGGCCTGTAATCGGGGTGAAAGAGCACCAAGCCATTATGATTGACAAGAAAGGCATAACCATTCGGTCCAAGCTGGAATTAAAGATAAATTTTAAACTAAGCTGGATCATACTCCAAGACCAATATCTACAATAGGACACTTAATAAGTGCATTTTCCTGATACTGATAATGTTCATGATGCTTTTGTACCACAGTAATTAAATTGTATGGAAACTAATGCATATGTACCCATAGTAGTTGTATAAATTACTTGATTATTTTGACTTTATTTTGAATTTAATACCTGTAATCATTTTAATTGTAGACACTGAAGCAACAATTGTAAGATTTTTGTAAATAATTAAGTTTTCTAAAAGTTCAAGATAAAAAATGTAACAGGATGAATAGTTTCCATATATACCCCTAGCACAAGATCCTGTACAGTATGTGAGAAATGTATATGTCAGCTAAACAATTGTTGACTTTGATACACCCTACATCCAGCATCCACAATAAATAAATTTTAAAAAACCCACATTAATCAGCAGTCTTTCAATTTAGGAAACTGCAAACAAGTTAAGAGTGCATAAATAATCACATGTACAACAGAACAATTATATGCTGTAGAAAATATCCAAATCAATATATACTGTAGAAAATATCCAAACCATTAGACACTTATATCCAAGCCATTATACGTTGTAGAAGATATCCAAACCATTATACACTTTATAAATATCCAAACCATTATACATTGTAGAAAATATCCAAACCATTATACACTTTAGAAATATCCAAACCATTATACATTGTAGAAAATATCCAAACCATTATACACTGTAGAAAATATCCAAACCATTATACACTGTAGAAAATATCCAAACCATTATATCTTGTAGAAAATATCCAAACCATTATACACTGTAGAAAATATCCAAATGATTATACATTGTAGGAAATATCCAAATGATTATACATTGTAGAAAATATCCAAACCATTATATATTGCAGAAAATATCCAAACCATTATACACTATAGAAAATATCCAAACCATTGTATCTTGTAGAAAATATCCAAACCATTATACACTGTAGAAAATATCCAAATGATTATACATTGTAGGAAATATCCAAATGATTATACATTGTAGAAAATATCCAAACCATTATACACTGCAGAAAATATCCAAACCATTATACACTGCAGAAAATATCCAAATGATTATACATTGTAGAAAATATCCAAACCATTATACATGGTAGATATATCCAAACCATTACACATTGTAGAAAATATTCAAACAATTATATGTTGTAGAAAAATATGTAAACCATGCATTATTACCTTATATGGCTGTATAATTTTCTTTATTTCATCAACTGGAACATCTGCCCCCACTACACCAAGGAGGTTACCCTGCGGATTATGAAATACAAATACATTGTATCTACCAGTGTTTAGTCCTGATTGCAAACAGCATAGGAACAGATGTGCTTTTGCATTATACATCTGATTGCATTATATGTCTGTTTGCATTATACATCTGATTACATTATACATCCGATTGTATTATACGTCTGATTGCATTATACGTCTGTTAGCATTATACGTCTGCACTGAAGGGTCCATGCTGATGGTTCAGTCGATGATTTCCACAAAGAAATATTACAATTTCAACAATAATCGGATATCAGAGTTAAAGTGTATGCAGGTGAGTAGCAAAGTCCCGAGTTTGCATTGTTTCAAAGCTATTCATCCTTATTATTTCATCAGTTCTTTGTAGTTTTCATGCACATAAATTAACTTTTAGCCCTAGAAAAAACGTATCAGTTAAAATATATTATAAGATAATTAATTATAATTTTGGGATAATTATTTTTGAAAGCATGCATACATCATGTATTTTTTTATTGTTTATTTCAAGTCCAAATCAATCATTATTTTTTTAATTTACAGTGGTGAAACCTGCCAAGATTTTTTAATCTAAGCCATTAAGAGAATGAAGCCCTTGAGGGTGATGTTCAGGAATATATCTTATGTCATGAACTTCCTCCTTAGGGTGAACATGTCTTGGAGGAGTATTGGAGAGCAATCAGCAACCTTACAAAGCCAGGCATGATAAAAGGGAAGTTGGAACGTCTTTGCACATGTCAGTGAGTGTTGTTGTCCTGTCATTACAGCATTCTAATGCTGATACAGAGAGGACATTCTCTATTCTTCACAAAATACAAAGTGATTCAGTGGGAAATCTGGAGAAGAGAACTATTGACAGCCAGTTAAGTGTGAAGCTTCATTGTCAGAATGAATGTCATCAGAGATGATCTTGTGAAGGAAACTAAAGATGCTTTTGGATTTTATAATAAAGAATATCTGCAGTGAATTATAAGATAAACAACTCTTCTTTTTTCATTAATTGACAGTACACTGACTCATATCATTATTATTGTAACATTTTCCATCAGAATCAGAATCTAGATTCATGTTCAAAACTTGCTGTTTATTATAGTTTGAAGACAATGCATATTATGGCAGAAAAGCACTTGTTTTATTTTCAACCCTGTTGAAATGTAAAATTTATGCTGATAAAAAAAATCTACTGTTTTAAAGCCAAATCTACTGATCAAAATGAGTAACATCTAACAGTATGAAATCTTGGTTCTGTCATGTATGAAGGTGTAAGTTATAATGGCAAAATAACATTGGAATTTGTAAATATAGATCAGACATAATCATATATGTTACAACTTAAGAACCAAAATGTTCAACTGAGAATGGTATCCTCTACTAGGCATCAATGAAAATGTTCCTCAAATCAAGTCCTTGCATTGGTGAGCCACAGAGAGAAAAAAAATAATCATTATGTATTTGAAATAAGTATGTGTCAGAAATAGTATTGCATTTCTCATCAAGCACTCTTCAGAGATATGAGCTGTGCCAACCTGGTTTTAGTTTCCAGTGAGGTATTCTTCTTGTCCAATTCTGACAAGTTACTGTGACCCACATTCAAGGCCTACTACACAGATAACCAAGGAAGAGACTCACTTTTACTGTTCAGTAGATGAGCAAGGTGGGTCAAGTTTTAAACTTCATAAAATTAATATTGCAACACAAAGTCATGCACTTGATAGCTTGCAGGTGGCTCAAAGAAAAACAAATACCTTTAGAGGTAAAACCATCTACACAGATTTCAATACATGTATGCTCGAATTTCTGACTTAACAAATAGAATTTATGAACAAATACAATCATCATAAGAGCATTATTATAATCTTTGTCAATTATTTCAGAGTGCGGGCTATCATATTTGATGTATATTGAATCTATATTGCTCTTGTATGTTATGATATTCTTGACAACTCCTCTTCTTGAATATGAGCTTGAATATGGACTAAATATATTTAAAATTAAAACATTCTTCTTCAATTTATATTTCTATATAACATGTACACAACATATTAAAACCCAGTTCTGGTTATTGGAAAAGGGAAAACTACAATAAAAACCTGCAATCTGGCAACAGACAAGTTAATCCACTTTACTAAGAATGTAAATTGTCCATATCAGACGATGATGTGTCGCATGGAAAACAGGATTTTTACTCCCCAAACCCCAGGCATAGTCCTGTTTCTAAAAACATGATTTCCAGTAAATTATTTTAGTGAAAGTGGTCAGAGATAAATTACCCTTGTTCCACAGATGACAGTATCTCCTGACAATAGCTAAGGTGATTCTGCATTTGGAATTACTTTGAGCACTGCCTTTGGAGAACCCATTAATGTAGTTTGCAAAGATAAAGGACTCAAAGTGGAACAAATCATTAATTCATTTGAAGTTTGGTAAATTGGGATACACCTTTGAAAACTACAAGATATTATACTTTGTTGCTTGAATGAAAATGGATTCTAGGCTAGAATGAAAATGGATTCTAAGCTAGAATGAAAATGGATTCTACGTTAGTCTGTGATCAGCAACATTTTATGCCATACATGAAATGCAAAATCATTTCAGTAATTGGAAAGGCAAAATTAACGAAGTGACAGTGTGATAATTTTTTATGGCAAATAACAAAACTTTGGGAAAGGAAGAGCCATTTGTGTAGCAAGCAGAGGCCTGCAACACTAGATGTCAGAACTCCTGGTTGATGGAGTTTTAATTAAGTCAGGTGATGAAAGAGCATTTTCAGTGCTCAGAAGAATTCAACCTGATCTTTGGGAGGTTTGAAGAACAGTACAATCCAGTCTCTAAGAGTGCAAAGATGAGCACTGATGACATTGATTTAACTATAACTTAAAAAAAATTGGGTTGCTCCATTTTGTAAACTTTACCTATCTAAATTAGCACAATAGGCTCCCCCACAGCAGCCTTCAAAGGACTTAACACCTCACTCTGGCTACAGCAAACAAATTAAGTAATACATGAAATGGTGGTTCTTTATACCTGGCATCTATGACTTTTAATTGCCTCTATGACAATTTGCTATATAAACAGCCACAAGGATAGTTTTATGTGTGTTCTAAGCAGGGTTGTTTACCATTTATACACGCTAGATGCTATAGCAACATACTGAATATATTTTTTGTGGGGGGTGAAGTTTACTGAAAATCATGTTTTTCAAAATAAGACTGTGTCAGAGGGTTCAGAGTACAAAATTATGTTTATAGCATGACACATTGTGTTTTGGCAGATCTGGGTCTATAAAGATTTGCAGCTGGACTCGACTTGTAGTATTGTCCATAAAGTGTTATGACTTATAGGCATGTACATACAGCATTATCTGTATAGTCTTATGACTTATAGGCATGTACATACGGCATTATCTGTATAGTCTTCTAACTTATAGGCATGTACATACGGCATTATCTGTATAGTCTTCTGACTTATAGGCATGTACATACGGCATTATCTGTATAGTCTTCTGACTTACAGGCATGTACATACGGCATTATCTGTATAGTCTTCTGACTTATAGGCATGTACATACGGCATTATCTGTATAGTCTTCTGACTTATAGGCATGTACATACGACATTATCCATACAGTCTTATGACTTATAGGCATGTATAGGCAGTATTATCCATAAAGCCTTATGACTTAAAGGCAAGTACAAACAGTATTATCCATAAAGCCTGATATGAATTATAGGCAAATATGGACAGCATTATCCATTAAAGGTCACTGGCCATATTCCAACATTTTTCTTTTTACATCAGATTTGCATTACATGATTAAAAGTAGTTATACTCGCACAAAAAGAACAAAAAAATTATCAAGTGTAAAGAAGAAATAATAAGTTAATTACTTGAAATAGAAGTATACAATGCTGTTACTTCCCCTTAGCCATGATTTCCCACCTACAGAGGACGCCAACTGGAAATGACGTACATTTATCCCCACAAGACGAAGTACATGCTTCTTGTTGTCAAAAAATAAAACACTATAAACCAGGGGTCTCAAACATGTGGCCTGCAGGCTGCATGCGGCCCGCCAAGCCCTATCCTGTGGCCCGCAAACTGATTGGCATCACACAGTGTCATGAGAGATAACAAAGGTGGTGTGGCCCTTGGGCCATCAAAAAATGCCGTCATGTGGCCCTCATAGTGGTTTGAGTTTGAGACCCCTGCTATAAACTATGGCTAGGAACATTTAGATGAAACTACTGAAAGATAATTTACTGTTCAGACTTTATCGATATGCGTGCACCACGCACTAGATTGTGTCACTTTCAAAACTGTTCCATTGTTTCAATTTATTTTGAAATTTTCCGTAAATACAGGTAAAAAGGAATCAATACTGGCTTCCCTATGTTGGCCGACTTATAAAAAATACAGAAATCGGCACACTTAAAATAATCCAAAGGAACCAAACTTGGCTTCTTTATGTTGACCGACTTCATAAAAAAAAAATCGGCACACTTAAAAGATACCAAAGTCAGTTTCCGGGGTTGGTTTGCTTTGTAATAAAATAACCTTTGTATTTGATATCCTGTCGGCAAGTTTAAGCAAGTAGTTTATTGCTCTCTGTGAGTTGTGTTTATTCATCACCCGGGCTTCTATTTGTTTGCCATATGTAATCATACTTGATGCTTGCAGGGCAAATAGTATGCAAAACAATAACTTGCTTTAATAATACTTCTGTAACCCATGCTAGCGAAAAGATTATCATTTGCACTCACAGTGAATGTATTTTAAAATAATGATTTTTATTTTGCAAGATACGGTTGTATAGTTAACCTGGATACAACACAATCTTGGTCAGTTTGCACTTTCTAACTTATCACTGGGTGATATTTTCATCTCTTTTGCGATTTTGTTATGTGACATAAGTGATACACACCAGGCCTACAGCAAGGATGCATACGCAAACCAGCATCCGCTACATATACAGAGTTAGTGAATATATTTTTTTCTTTAATAAATTTCACGTGATGAAAATAGAAGGAATAAATGATAACAATGCAAGATTAGTTTCTTTCGTTCTGTTTTCAAATAAGTGTATGTTTATAAATTTTTATTGTACTATGCGGAGGACCCAAATTCAACACAAAATTATTTCCTTTCTTATTTGTATGGAATAATGGAGCAAATATGATTGAGGATATTGACTAGTAATAACAAGCTTTTAATTTATGCGTGCACACACTAAGACAACTTGAATAAATAAAAACAATAAAATTAACTGGAAATAGCTTCATATTGCAGCAACTAAATACTGACAAAATGCTCAACATTATTCTCTCTCTCTCTCTCTCTCTCTCTCTCTCTCATGTGTAATCGAGTGTGTATTATATACAGCAGTGTTACAATCTGGAGCCTAAATTGAATATATTTGTTATAATATCTCATGTACACTACCCTTAAAAAAATGTATACGTATTCTGTAGAATATTATCTGTTAAGTATTATTGTCTAATAAATCAATATTGTGTTACGACCCTGTAGTTAAATTACATATGTGTTAAAATTTAAATTCTTCTAATTCTTTGTTTCATTTTTATTTTATTTTTACATCATTAAATGTAGTTATTATTATTATGATGATTATGTTGCATGGGTCTAATAGTTTGTTAGAAACATCGTATTTATTTAAAACGTAAATGTGACTCATGTAAGCACGATTTTTGTATGATAGTTTGTCGTTGCAAGTAAACAGTCAGGAAAAGCTGTGTAAATGATTGGCTGTGACTACGTTCATTACTAATTATACTTGTTTACACTTTTGTAATGCCCAGGTGTGATTTTCGAAATCACACGTGTCCTTCATGCATGTGTACATGAAATGACGTATTAGCTTGTTTTAAATGCTCAGTTACCTGTAAGAAATATTCAGTCGTATCGTAGTCAGTCATAGTTGAGAGTCACATCATAACATCTTGTTGAGTTTCTAATACCTTAAGGAAAAGGTATTCCTGTGCTGGAAAGAGTTGTTTGTTTGTACGTATGAGGAACAACATGTGTATTGTTAGTGGTGGTAGCTGTACTTCATCTACTTTCTAAATAATAATTATTTTCCCTGGAGAACAACACTACTGGCTTTGGACAAAGACATTTGCTGAAATTATTTCTAAATTGGAGCAGAACAACACAAATTGTGATTCACAGTGAAAATTCTGGACTTTTTGTGTCAGCCTTCGTCTGACGTCATCATCCGCCATCTTGGAACGGAACTGAGATTCAGACTATATCAAATTAGAACTGTTTATTCACAGGACTTATGTGTTTTCACAACTTTAGAACAAATTTTTGGATCTTCTTCGTAAATCGTAAGTCTTGTTTCATATATTTACCTTTTCACCGTGTTTTCTAGGGAAATAAATTATTTTTGTTAAAATATACAAAGCTTGTTGTAGTCACTCTTTCTTTGCATTACTTTGAACGAGCCGATACGTAACATAAAGAAATTGGGGGCTCGTCCAGGATATATGAAATTGGCAAAAAATTGAAATTTAAATTCCCTAGTTCATTTTATTTGAAATTTTAGTGAAAACAACAGGCTTTCTTTCACAATGTCAAAAGTGGAGAGTTTTCTTTCTAGTCCAACTCAAGAACAGTTGGATAGTCTGAAGAAGGATGAGTTGCTTGAACTTGCCAGAAAGTATGATCTTTCTGAAGCAAAAGCTTCCTTGACAAAACAAGAAATCAAGAAAATTTTAGTTAAACATTTGGTAGGAAAGAATATTTTTGACCAAAGTGCTTTGGCGTCTGTCAATAAGTCTATGACAGACTCTGACACTAAGAAATTGGAACTGAAAATGAAAAAGATGGAAATAGAGTTAAGGAAGCTCGAGCTTCAGAATCAGAACGAACAAATGAAATCACAATTTGAAGAAAAGGAAAAAGAAAGACAGGAAAGAGAGAAAGAGAAAGAAAGAAAAATTGAATTACAAAAAGAACAAATCGAATTACAAAAAGAACAAATGAGATTACAATCTGAAAAGGAACAAAGGCAAATAGAATTACAAAAGGAACAAATGCAATTTGAAGAAAGGGAGAGAGAGAGACAGATGCAAAAAGAGAAGGATGAAAAAGATAAAGAAATAGAATTACAAAATAAACAAATGCAATTAGAAGAAAGGGAAAGAGAGAGACAGATGCAAATTAAAATGAAAGAATTGGATCTGGCAAGTGACAGGCACGATTCCACTTCCCGTGCAAATTCAAATTTTAACATTTTAGGAAATATCAAGTTAGTTCCCCCTTTTAGTGAAAAGGATGTAGACAAATATTTTATTCATTTTGAAAAGGTTGCTGAGAATTCGAAATGGCCAAGAGAGTATTGGACTCAATTATTGCAGAGTGTACTTTATGGCAAGGCCAGAGATATCTATATATCTCTGTCAGTACAACAAATCTCTGATTACGATTTGGTTAAGGAATGCATCTTGAAGGGTTACGAGTTAATCCCTGAGGCTTATCGGCAAAAGTTCAAAAACTACAAAAAAGAAACTAGACACACTTATGTTGAATTTGCTAGAGAAAAAGAACAGTTGTTCAAGAGATGGTGTCTGTCTGAGAAAATTGAACATGATTATGAAAGACTCGAACAACTGGTATTACTTGAAGAGTTTAAAAACTGTATTCCTAGTGATATCAAAAATCACCTTGAAGATCATGAGGTCAAAACCTTGGAAAATGCTGCTCTTGCTGCTGATAAGTATTCCTTAACTCATAAAGTTCCTGCTGTAAGCAAACCTTGCACTCAGCAGTCTACTGATAGAAAGGTGTTTCAACCAAATACGACTCTCAGTAAAACTCAATCTGGCACAAATTCTAAAAATCAAGCCTCTGAGAGACTTGATTCAAAATCCTTGTCTATTCCTACGTGTACCTATTGTAAGAAAAAAGGACACATCATTTCTGATTGCTTCAAATTGAAATACAGGCATCAGAATCAAGATAGACCTATCCCAAATGCTCTTATTGCTAAGAGGTCAAGGTCACGGTCATGTAGTGAAAACAATACATTTGTTGGGGTTGAAAAACTTCAGTCTGATTGTGTTATGGAGAATTTTGAACCATTCATGTCGAAGGGTTCTATATCACTCTTGGGTGATTTGGCCAATCCTATCCCTATTAAAATTTTGAGGGATACAGGAGCTTCTCAGAGTCTTTTAGTTTCAGGTATTTTGCCTTCTTCTGAGAAGACCTGTTCTAATGAGAGTGTTCTCATTCAGGGAGTAGAGTGCGGCTTTGTTAATGTTCCTCTCCATTCTGTTAATTTGTCATCAGACTTAGTTTCAGGACCCGTGACAGTCGGTGTAGTGTCTACTTTACCCGTTGAGGGCATTCATTTGTTGCTAGGCAATGACTTAGCTGGAGACAAGGTTGTGGTTAATCCACTTGTAACTGACAAGCCTTCTTTGGATCCAAAAGTTGATCCTATTGAAAAAGAAATCCCTGATTTATTCCCAGCTTGTGCAGTTACCAGAGCTATGGCAAAGCAAGCTCTTGAGAATGATTTTGATAAGGAATGTATTCCTTTAGCTGACACATGTATTGGTCAGGCTTTTGATGAGGTCACTTTCACTTCTAATTTGGATCAGTCAAAAGGTATTGATCATAGTGATCCTCTTTTGAATACTCATTCATATATATATATGTTACGAAGTAAGATTATTTTCTTTGAAAAAATATATAGATAGTTCGTTTAAATTTAGTTTTTTTCCTAAAACCTATTCATAAAACCTATCTTACATAGTAATCTACTTGTTGTTTGAAGAAAAAGAACTTGTTCAAACTATTGTTAAGTTGGGCCAATTTGTCTTTCGAGCCAAAATGATTATAATCTGGCATAAATGAGACAACTTTCCCATCCCTCACTCTATTCGATCCCACAGCCTGAATCCACTTTTTTTCCTGTAAACAGGGTCTTTCGGAAAAAAAAAAAGAACCCTTTTTCCTATCATCACCCTCTTGGTTACATCTATATGCAACACAGTGCACCACATTTGCTGTAAGATATATCACTTAGACATTTACGTGGGGAAATTGAACACCTGAATGGCCAGGTTGAATGGAAGGGATAAATGTATGTCATATCTGTTTTTGGCACGCAGAAACTACCGATTGTTTACAGAGATTGCCGAATAATTTTTTCATTTAAAAAAGCGGATTTTTAAGTCTAATTAAACATTATTTTGGTGTGCACACATAACAAATGCGTTTTGTTTATGACTATAATAATATCACATGTTTGTACAATATAGGTGGTCAGTGACCTTTAAGCCTTATGACAAAACACTGACAAAAAACCCACTTGGTTAGATTCTAGAAAAGACTTACAGTGGACACTAAATGATGAGTATTTTGACAGAAAAAGTTGTGCACATAATCTGATTAATATTAAAGTTCTTAATATTTAGAGGGTACCCACATCCTGAAAGACTTACTGAGGAGTTCCGCCTATCAAACACTGGTAATGCAACAGATGTCATAAATCCAAGACCCTGGAACAAAAATAATTAAAACATCATTCTAAATAGGTCAATCCAATCAAATTTTACAAATATCCATTAAAAGAAATGTTGTTATTGTGAAAAATCAGATCTGAAAGATCCCACTGTCTATGACAAACATCTCAATGTTGGGGTACCTGCTAGTCTGTCTGTCTGTCTGTGTTTGCATATATATATATATATATATAATAGCAGCAATAATAATATATATAATATATATATATATATATATATATATATATATATATATATATATATATAGATATAATAGCATGTCAACAAACTACTGGTTATATAGTTCCATTTAAAAGTTAACTTCTAGCTTAGGGCATTGGTATAGTGGCAGAATGCCTACAAGCTAATGTTAGAGTGGATCAGTTTCAATCCAGGATTGTTGGGCACATTATCCCTCCCTTGTTGCAGGCCATTTTGGATCACTGGGCACCAAAGAGTGTGTCTTCTGAGGGATTGTTCAAAGGATTGAGAAACAGGTACATGTCTCTGAAAGCAAAGGGGAAGTATTGCAGGAACAAACAAGGATGTCAGATTATTTACTCCTTTAATGCACCCAATTAGTGTTTGGGCAGTTCAGAGTTTGGGCCGCAGTCCAGCCACATGCTTAGTGGAGTAAGTCCGCTTTGCCATTTTAATGCAATATGATTTCTTCAGTACTGTATATATTCACTTATAAGATGAGTCAAACTGCAAACAACTAAGATCATGATCTGCTATAGCATGATGCACCTTAAGAGCAGGGTATATCCTGTTCATTCAACTGATTATTCTTAACAAGTCCTGATCTTCTGGCACATTATACAATGGCAGATCTGGGTCTGTGATGTTTGCAGTTGGTATGGTCTTATAAGCGAGTACAGATGGTATTTGTTATTGCTATTAGAGGGAAAACAAAACAAATAAGTAAAATAAATTTAACTAAGAAAGTGCTATAATGCATCTTTTGATGCACAGAATACAATATATACTCGCTTATTAGTCCAGCTGCAAACAACAAAGATCCTGATCTGCCATTTCATAATGTGCCAGCAGATCAGGATCTATGTTGTTTGTTCTACTGATTTCTCCTAACAAACTGCATAGACCCAGATCTAAAAGTGCATTATGCAGTTTTTCAGTCTGAAGTGGACTAGATTTGTAAATGTGTCTATATGATTAGAAAATATTCACCCCACCAAAAAAGAAAACAAGCATAAATAGAGAAAGTAAAATGGTTACAAATTATGAAACCATTTGCATTCAGAAGGCGTAATTATGACAAGATTTTCAACATGCAGCCATAATGGATATGAGATAATAACATTTTTATTTAGGAAAAACTAGACATCATACAAAGTCCCTTGCTGATATGACCCATCCATTCAGGAGGAGTTGCAAAACATGATTTTTGAGATGGCCACTATGGCATCCATATTAGACGTCTGAGCTTCTCCATATTTATTTAGGACCAACTAAACACTGGGATGAATTTGTGTGTCAAGTTTACAATCCTTTAGGAAGTTTAGAGGAGTAACAATAATAAACTTGTCTTAATCAGCTGACTGATGGACAAAATGCCATTCCATGAACTCTTCTGGTCTAGCAGAGCTAAAAGTGATAACTGCCTAATTTTAGGAAACTATCTCTGCATCAAACAGAATATTCCAAATGCTATCAACATGGTAATATTAAACAAAAAAAATAACAAGAGGTCTGAATGTATTTGATATTGCTCATGCAGCTTATATCACTTAACAGATGACCACTTCCATAAGCAGGCTTTTATTACATTGTAAGAACACAGCCCTGCATGAACTTGATATCATGTCGATTTTACTTATTTTACTATAGTCTAATAAAAAAATTTCTGAAGACAAAGGCAAACTACTATGCATAGTGTCTTGCATATAATCAAACATACACATGATCTTGATGATATTTGACCTATTTAGCAAATTGTATTAAAACTGGACAAGAAATATTATCTCTAGGTCTACAGGGTAACATGCTTAGCCAACCAGATACAACAATGTCTCATTAATACGCATGTATCTAATATATTATACAATCTAACAAAATTGGGATACAAGCTTAATTACCAAGCTAGAGCAAAATCCAATGGAAATTTTATTTCCAAAGTGTTAGCAAGCTCGGCCTTTTAGATACAAGATTATCTCACAAATCTTTATAGATATTGTTCACAATCACTCATCCCAAATCCTGAAGATACAAAACTATTTCACAATTTCAATTAAAGTCCAATTAGAAGTATAACTGCGAGAGTGTTGACAAACTCAGCTAATCAGATCACATAGGTAATATGAGGGGGATCTCATTCAGAATCATTTTTGAGCAAGATCTTGATGATATAAGGCTATTTATGAAGTCTGATCAAAATATAAAAAAAAATCCAGCCTCCAGAATGGTAAAATAATGCAGAAAATCTAATGCACAATCACCTCACCAGTACACATGGTTGCCATAGTTGTAACAAGCTTAGCCAAACACATGCAAGATCACCTTATATGTGTGCATGGATCATGCTTATTATCAGATTTGTTAGAGATCTTGATAATACAAGTAAAATTCTGAGTTTAATCAAAATCTGATCAGAAATAGGGTTCCAGAGTGGTAAGTGGCCATACCATAAGCTAACTTGAATTTAAAGTTAGGTGAGCTAAAATCTGAACAAGATTTTGCTGTTTGAATCTTCACAATGGCATCAAAGCTAGACTTGTTTTTGGTGTTATATGACCATCTTCTTGTGATTTATTTCAGAGCCAGTCCAACAAAGGAAGAATAATCTGTAAGGATACACAGTGTCTTGAAATATATATTTGAAGTCTACATTAAGAAGGTCAATGTAACAAGAAAATCATGTCAATTACCTTTGACATATCAAATGTTGACAAGTGATCCAGGTAAACTGATGTCCATATCAAGTTTGGGTAGTTGTTAATCACCATGGGCCGACTCATTACCTTGATATAATTCTGAAGAAAAGAAAATATAAAAGTATTAGCAATTTTAAGTCATGAACAAATGCCCAGACACAAATACTTGTTATTAATTTCTTACAATGAACTGGGCAATTAATGAAATGCATGCTCAATTGATAGCACATATTTTAATATATGTAAATCAAGGATGGTTGTTTTTAATGGTGCTTTCAGAACTTTACTGGCTGTATCATGCAAAGGAATGGAAACTGAGTGCCATTCCCAAGGATACATGGAAGTAGCGAACACAGACTGGCCTAGGCATGAACTGTACAGCTACCATTCAGTCCAATGCTCTACCAACCAAGCTACCATGATTCCTGTACAAAAAGGTAAAACAAGAGTCCCTCAAAGGGACTGACACTCTACTGGGCAAAAAAGAATTTCCAGGAATTCAAGATAAGACCCTTTATTCCTTGTAATGGTTGAGTGTTGAAATCATCTTTGTCATTCTTCAGTGGTAACAAACTTTTCAAATTAGTTGCTGTAATGAATACATTGGATGTCAGCTTGGCACAATTTTCATTTAGGGCAAAATAGACATCAATGGAACATTTTTGGTGAAAACCCCATATCATAATGATCATTATTCAGGGGGAATAGTGACAAATATGATTTTTAAGACATTGTGGTAACCATACTGGATGTATGATGGTTGCCATTTTCATTTAGGATCAACTATGTATCATGAGAAGCCTACTGGGAAAAAAACCATGTTGATATAGTCATCCATTTGGGATGAGAAGAGAATAGCAATAATAAGGTATTCAAGACAGCTGCTGTGGTGGCCATATTGGCTGTCAGATTGGCACCATTTTCATTTAAGACCAACTAGACATCACAAGTCTTCTAGTGAAAAGCTCATGTTGATATAATCATCCATTCAGGATAAGTAACAAAATTTTCAAGATGGCAGTTGTGTGTTAGCCATAGTGATGTTAGATCAGCACCATTTTTATTTGAGACCAACTAAACATCATAAGAAAAACCCACGTAAGTATGACGCTGTTCAAGTAGAGTTGTGATAAGATTTTTAAGATGGCTGCCATGGAGGCCACATTGGATGTCAGATTGGCACCATTTTCACTCAGAAACAACCAGATAGGAGTCTTTTAGTGAAATGCTATGGTGATATGACCATTCCTGTAGTAGGAGTAGTGATAATATGATCACCATCCATTCAGGAGAAGTAGCAATGACAAGATTTTCAAGATATCTGCTGTGATGACCATACTGGATGTCAGATCATCAGGAGTGTCATTTAGGATCAACATCGCAAAAAGTCTCTTAGTTAAAACAAAACATGGATGAATAGTAATATCAATATATCAAAATGGCTACCATGGTGACCATACTGGATGTCACATTGACATAATTTCATTTAGGATCAATGAGACATCATAAGAAGTTAGCTCATATTTTTAGATTTTGAGATTTTGAGATTTTGTTAGATTCTAAAGCTCATGTGAGTTCTATCTCAGAATTGACAATTTGGTGTCCATTCAGATGAAGTAGACTAACTTGATTTTCATGATGGCTGCCATGGTGGCCACACTGAAGGTCTAATAATTACCATTTTCATTTAGGACAAAATACATATGAAGTGCAGTCACTTAAATGAAAACCACATGTCGATTTGATCATCCATTCAAGACAAGTTGCAATCACAAGATTTTCAAGACTGCCACCAAGGCAGCCATACTGGATGTCTGGCATATGCAATTTCATTTAGCACCAACAAGATATCATAAAAAGTCTTAAGTGAAAACCCCATGTCAATATGATTATTCATTCTGGAAGAGCAGCAGTAAGAGTTTCAGGATGGTTGCCATGACAGCCATATTGGATGTCTGATGGGAACCATTTTTAGTTTTAGGACCAGCTCAATATCATAAGAAGCCTGTCAGTGAAAACCATGTCAATATGACATCCTTCAGAAGGAATACCAAATAAAACAATCTGCAAGAGAGCCACCATATTGGATTTTTGAGGGGCATGATTTTCATGAAGAAGCAACTAAACCTTGGGATGAATGTGTAAAAACTTTCATGGTAATCCTTTAACATTTGTGCTAACTGACAGATGATGGATGGACAGTGGATAGATGATGGGCAGATGATGTTTTTTTGAAGTTTCATGATTATCCTCAATTGTTAGCAGTAGTGATTTACCAATATGTGCTAAAAGACAGATGATGGACGACAATTATTCTAGGTATATAAAAAGCAAACAAAAGTCAGTCAGTGCACTATGAAAATAATATCAACAAGCACAATTAACAATATGAGTGGACAGTGGTCAGCAACACAGGGGAAAGATGATATATTCTTAATGTGCTGGGTATTTTATGGTATTATCATGGTATTGACATTATTAACCTAAAAAATGACAAGACTATATTCAAGATAACAAAAAAAATTGACAAAAATAATAATAATTCTGGTCCTGTTGTGAATGTAAAAAACCATTCCCTCAATTTTCCATGTTCTTAAATTTTACCAGTGATTTTATTGCAACAGTAGCAAGCAACTTTGGCTCTATTAATGCTTTGTTCAGTCTGTCTTTTTCCTTTGTTTCTTCCCCTCAAAATAAACAACATTTTTTTTGCCAGCTTTGCATGTACTAATGCTAAATTGCAACTATTTTTCATAATGTCACCAGTATCTTGTACCCAAGCTTGGATGTGTAGTATGTGCTATCTTTCTGATAATTGCAATAGACATGTTGGTGAGCAGATCTGCATCATATTCATTCAGGACCAATCACAATAGCACAGACATGTTGGTGGGCAGATCTGAATCATGTGCATTCAGGACCATTCGCAATAGCACAGACATGTTGGTGGGCAGATCTGAATCATGTGCATTCAGGACCAATTGCAATAGCACACATGTGTTGGTGGGCAGATCTGAATCATGTGCATTCAGGACCAGATGCACAGACAGGGACACTTTATAATGTTGTTGCTAGGTTCCAAGAAGCTGGCCTATAACTTGTCCAAGACCGATAAACAATGTTATCATGTTATTCAAAAAGGAAAGCTGATAAGTATACATAACACTGAATTACTATGTTTATTCTCTCCCTATATAGTTGTAACTGAAACATATACACACCATCAAGATTTATTACAACAACATGGTAATCTTCTAACAATGATTAACAGTTATACCTAATGACCAAAATAAACAAATATAATAACAACAATGCTTTGCAGAAACCAAATGTACATTCTACTGTGTTGCTTTGGAAGCTAAGATGATGATATAATAAGCAAATGTAAAAGGTCATAATTTGTTTCACTTCTAGTTAAGTGTAATTCCTGTCATTTCTGATGTGTGGACAGTTCGACAGTGATATTGGACAAATATGTGTTTTGTTGGAAAGGGATACTGGACAGATGTGTGATTTCTTGGGCAGGGATTTTGGACAGATGTGTGGAAAGTTGGATAGGGATATTGGACAGATGTATGTTTTGTTGGACAATGATATTAGACAGATGTGTGGAAAATTGGATAGGGATATTGGACAAATGTGTTTTGTTGGACAGGGATTTTGGACAGATGTGAGGAAAGTTGGATAGGGATTTGGACAGGTGTGAGGAAAGTTGGATAGGGATTTGGGCAGGTGTGTGGAAAATTGGATAGGGATATTGGACAGATGTGTGGACAGTTGGCTGGGGATATTGGACAAATGCGTTTTGTTGGACAGGGATATTGCACAGCACTGAATGTATGTAGTAGTAACTGAAAAGTGGTGTTACAATGAATCCAATTTGCAATGACGTTCCTGTATAATTTACAACATGTGACCTTAGCTATATCACTCATAATGGTGATCAACAAGTTAGATATTGTTGCTTTTGGCACTTTTGCACAAATCAAAGATTCCTCACTATGCTACCTTGACTGCATTTGCTGGTTTTCGTCACTTAGTACTGGTGTCATTTCCTTGATTATGGTACATTACTGTGTCATACTAAATGAACCAAAGTACAGTCCTACCCGTTTATGTCGACATCCTCAGAAAAAAAAAGTTAAATTCGTCAGTATGGGGTGACCTGTCGTCAGTGAGTAGCATTTACACTTTGAGAAAACAAACAATGCAAATTTTGAGTACATGAAGACAAAACCAGTGTGAAATACACTTTTATATTGACAAAGTACATTTTGGTTACTTTTGTGTAATAAAATTCACAATAAAATATTGCCTCCATCACATCCTGATATGAAAAACATTCACAACGATTTTTAATATCGGCATTAGCACATGGTTGCATAGTTGTTATTTACATGCTTCAAGTACATGTACTTAAATTGGCCTAGATTTTGGTCAGTCTGTTCCCATCTTATTGAGGCTACCAAGGGGATGGGGCTATTCACAGGGAAATGAAAACCTGTAAACAAGTAGCTTTCATCCATCCTGACAGGGTGTTATGTTTAAGAGAAAATGTTTCACAGACATCTTTGTGATATGCCCCACCCTCAACTTCCTTAACAGCGAGATATTTAGTTTCCAGAGACTAAATTTAATCTGTGTTTTACACTGCCATTGGTAGCTATCATAAATATAAATAAAGTTAAAAAGGAAACTTTCACAGCACAATAAACTTGTTTTAATCACTGATCACTTTGGAAAATGCAAGAATTGATCAGATTTCATTGCTTTTATTTAAGTCACAATGAAAGGCCAACTTTATAGGACCAAAAAAAAGCCTGTTTTTTTTATCTGACTGCGACATTAAAGCCTGGCGGCAAGATCAACTAATTGTTGAATCAAGTACAGGTCGGAACTGGCCGCTTGCTGACATAAATAAATAAGCGGGAAAATTAAAGCCTGGCGGCAAGATCAACTAATTGTTGAACAAAGTATGGGTTGGAACTGGCAGCTTGTCGACATAAATGATTAGAAAACAAAGGATTTGTTCAAGTTGGGACCAAGGGCTTCTGTCGACATGTACGTTTATTTTTTTATCTCGACGTCGACATAAGCATGACAATTTTGGTAGTAATAGTAGACCAAGGGACTGGGACTTTGCTTTTTTGTCGAAATAGGTGGTTGTCGACATAAGTGATGTCGATATAAGTGGGTAGGACTGTAGAACCATTAACTAAGCAGCAAAATAAAAAAAGCCAGAAAGAACAAACCGAAATTTATCATGCATGACCACTTTCATTGACACTGACAGATTCAGCAACTGAAAGGTTTGAATAGTGTTTATATGCAAATGATCAGGGTTTAATGAAGAAAGGAATCTTTATTTGTTAAATGGAAAACATAGGATGAACTTGAACTTGCCACTTGCTTAAAGTAACTGCATTTTTTTGTTTAACAATTTCTCTTCCCAATTACTTAAGAAATATTTGGTAACCATATACGTCCAGCATTATATTAGATACCACGCTTCAGATAATCACAGAATAAGAGTCCAGAGTATATTGCAAGAGGCATTTTAAATAAAACACTGTGTCAATGCCTTCATTTGTGCAACAGTAATACTGATAATGAGATTTTCAAGACGACCATAATCATGCATGTTGGTGGTCAGACTGGCACCATTTTTCAAGACGACCGTTATAATGCATGTTGGCGGTCAGACTGGCACCATTTTTCATGACGACCATTATAATGCATGTTGGCAGTCAGACTGGCACAATTTTTCAAGACGAACATTATAATGCATGTTGGCGGTCAGACTGGCACCATTTTTCAAGACAACCGTTATAATGCATGTTGGCAGTCAGATTGGCACCATTTTTCATGATGACCATTATAATGCATGTTGGTGGTCAGACTGGCACAATTTTTCAAGATGACCATTATAATGCATGTTGGCGGTCAGACTGGCACCATTTTTCAAGATGACTATTATAATGCATGTTGGCAGTCAGATTGGAACCATTTTTCAAGATGAGAATCAAGGTGAATAATTGGAGGTCAGACTGGCACCATTTTCAAGACGACCATTATAATGCATGTTGGCAGTCAGATTGGCACCATTTTTCAAGATGAGAATGAAGGTGAATAATTGGAGGTCAACGTACCATTTTCAAGAAGACCATTATGGCATATGTTGGAGCTCAGATTGGTACCATTTTTCAAGATGACAATCATAGTGCATGTTGTAGGTCAGATTGGCACCATTTATCAAGATGACCATTATGGTGCATTTTGGAGATCAGATTGGCACCATTTATCAAGATGACCATTATGGTGCATTTTGGAGGTCAGATTGGCACCATTTTTCAAGATGACCATTATGGTGCATTTTGGAGGTCAGATTGGCACCATTTATCAAGATGACCATTATGGTGCATTTTGGAGGTCAGATCAGATTGGCACCATTTATCAAGATGACCATTATGGTGCATTTTGGAGGTCAGATTGGCACCATTTTTCAAGATGACCATTATGGTGCATTTTGGAGGTCAGATTGGCACCATTTATCAAGATGACCATTATGGTGCATTTTGGAGGTCAGATTGGCACCATTTATCAAGATGACCATTATGGTGCATTTTGGAGGTCAGATTGGCACCATTTATCAAGATGACCATTATGGTGCATTTTGGAGGTCAGATCGGCAACATTTTCATTCAGGATCTACTACATGTTATGATGTTTTAGTGGAAAGTGTCAATACAAACATCCTTTCTAGAGTAGTTGCCATAATCAGATTTTAAAGATGGCCACCAAAGCAACAATCCGGGAGGTTAGAGTGATATCATTTTTATATAGGATCAACTAAAGATTACATATGTTTCAGTGAGAGCACCATGTTGATATGACTATCTGTTTAGGATTAGATGTGATAACAAAAGTTTACACCAGAGCAGCCATACTGGGAGCTCAAGGGGCACAATTTTCACATAGGATCAACTAGATTTCAGGTTGAAACACTGCCATGTCTTTCTGCCAAGTAGTTTCAGTGGGATATTGGTAATAAACAACTATTAATCTTTGTAACAAATCCGATTACAATCAATTACTCAATAGAAAAAAGGCATTGGACAGGTAGGTAGAATTCATGAAGAAAGGAGATTCTACATGCCCCTATACAATATACAGTAAAGGTATGGAAAAAATAAAAACATTGTTGTCAACAAAATATTATACGTCATGAAAAGAACTAAAATTTACTTGGCATGCTGATAATGTGCAATTACCCAAAAAAAACTGCATTTTAAATCAAAATAAAAAAATGTTAACATTATATGTTATTGCAAATATTATTATCTACTGTACTTACTCACTTATAAGTCAAATTCAAGTGAAAACAGCACAGATCATGATTTGCCATTGCATAATGCATGGCAGATCAGTGTCTATGTTGTTCATTTGACTGATTTCTCTTAAGAAACTGTACAGACCCAGATCTGATGGCACATTATGCAGTTTGCAGTCAGATCAAAACTTATAAGTGAGTATATATGGTAATTACCTGCACATTCTCCTTGACATCAGATTTAGTGGAAATATGGGTAAAATAGCCTGAAAAATAATGGTTAGAGAAAATCATATTGTGGCATAATTTTCATCCTGATGATTGGTCAATGCATCATTTTATGATGTAACATAAAGACATGCAAAGATTTTGCATGCTTGTACTGGTAAATAAACCTTATGTACATAATGCATGTCTTATGTGTGTACATGTGTTTTGTGTGCCTCATGCACCTGGTATGATTAATATATGCATATATGCAACTGTGTTTAATGTAAACATGACATATGTAATATATATATATATATATATATATATATATATATATATATATATATATATATATATATATATATATATATATATATATATATAAAGTTAGAGTCATACTTCTAGTTGGGATGTTTGCAATTGCTACTGAATTACGGATGCATGAAGTAGCTCACAGTCATGAAGTTTCCTACTGTGACTAGTCGGCTGTATTGTCTCAATAAAGTAATTACCGTGTCTGACATAATACCCCCACTATGTACTTAAAAATTATGATCTTGGTCATTTTCATCAGTTTAAAACAACATAATAAATAAGTAAATGCACACTGACTATGGTATATTCAATATTCCCATCAAGAGAGATAGAGAGAAAGAGAGAGTGTGTGTGTGTGTGTGTGTGTGTGTGTGTGTGTGTGTACCCATCCACATGCATACACAGACACAAAGAGAAGAGTTACTTCTCTTTCTCCATGTATGGAGCTTGATCTTGAGAAAACAGGCCTGTATGGTAATCAGTTCTAAGTGGTAATGAGACAACAGGCCTGTATGTTAATCAGTTCTAAGTGGTAATGAGACAACAGGCCTGTATGTTAATCAGTTCTAAGTGGTAATGAGACAACAGGCCTGTATGGTAATCAGTTCTAAGTGGTAATGAGACAACAGGCCTGTATGGTAATCAGTTCTAAGTGGTAATGAGACAACAGGCCTGTATGGTAATCAGTTCTAAGTGGTAATGAGACAACAGGCGTGTATGATAATAAGTTCCAAGTGGTAGTGATGCAACAGGCCTGTATGTTAATTATTCTAAGTGGTGGGGAGATAACATGCCTGTATGGTAATCAGTTCCAAGTTGTAGTGAAACAACATGCATGGTTATTAGTTCCAAGTCATAATGAGACAACAGGCCTGTATGGTAATCAGTTCAAGGTGGTAGCGAGATAACATGCCTGTATGATAATCAGTTCCAAGCGATAGTGAGATACCAGGCCTGTATGGTAATCATTTCCAGGTGATAGTGAGATAACAGGCCCGTATGGTAATCAGTTCCAATTTGTAATGAGACAACAGGCCTATATGGTAATCAGTTTCAGGTGGTAATGAGATAACAGGCCTGTATGGTACTCAGTTCCAAGTTGTAGAGAGATAACAGGCCTGTATGGTACTCAGTTCCAAGTTGTAGAGAGATAACAGGCCTGTATGGTATTCAATTGCAAATGGTAGTGAGACAACATACCTGTATGGTAATCAGTTCCAAGAAAATTATATTTTCTAAGCAGGTATTGGCAACCACTTCCCTCCTATGACCCATGGTGGGACTAGGACATGTGCTTAATAATGTATCATTTTATGTGATTTTTTTAATGTAACATTTGTACTTAGTCGTGTGATGATATTATATCAGTTACAGCTCTGTACCAAGTCCATTTGACACAAGAAGTTAGACACCTATCCCACCCCAATAACCTGGGCATCATGGTCTCAGTCAACAAAAGAACAACAAGATCTGTGAAAAAGTATACAAAAGACAATGATTCCACTAATAATAACAAATTAATGTTTTATCTAACTAATCCTTGACTAACATGAAAATTTTAATTTATGCTAAAAGAATGATTTAATACAAAATGTGGTTGGCAGCTATAAACTGAGGCTGCATATTCAATTGTCACTACTTTGATAGTCAAAAGCTCAAGATCTGTCTTCATCTAGCTGGACTATTAATCATTCAACCTATTTCTCTACTCTCAATAAGCTTAAGAATGACTGATTACATAATACCTCAGTGATGTTAAATATGAAGGTATTACATTATGAAAACACATTAAATATGAAGAGATATTTATTATAAAGCACAGTAAATATGTATGAAAATATGTAGTGATACTACAGGTATGAAAACACATTTCGGACAAGAGTATTTATAACTATACAACAAACTGCATGCTGTAAAATTTCTGAATTTGCAAACACTGATTATAAGGATTTTCTCAATAGCACAACATTAAACTATATTGATTTAACTTTCATTTACTGCAGCATACAGTTATTAAATTACTGATGGCTTCTAGTATTAATGTGATACTAAATGAGGTAAGCTCAGATGGAAGAATATAACAGTGAATATTGTAAACATACTACTCCAAAACATCTTTATTATATATTTTTCCACATTTTATTTTCTTAACATGTTACTAGAGAACTTATGTTAATATCTGGAACATTAATGTAGGAATTATTGTGATAATTAACTGTTACAAGCAGTGTCTATTAATAGACAAAACACAGTCAAGGGAGTTAACTCCTTCAAGGTCTAATCATTTATCTAAATTCGAGTTGCCTCCATTTGATAGATAAAATTGTCCTAAAAGGACAGGATCAAATATTATGTTGATTTTTAATAAGGCAATTAAGTTTATTACCTTTATTAGTAATGTAACTTTATTTTGATAAAAGAGAATGTATTCCATGCCTCAGGCAAGCCAAGTTTGAAAACCCTCAAAGCAAGAGAAAATATTAACGTTTTAGACTAATGAGTAACATTAACAGAAAACATGTACAGATAGAGTTCTTGCGAGCTGCTTCAAGTTGAGATCTATGTTAACAGCAGATTTAATGGGCATAAATGGGAGGTCATGTTCTGTAAACTTTTTTTTAACCAATCAAAATACAGCTTTCATTTTTTTGAATGTGAAATCTGTCACTTGGACCCCTTTGATACTAACTATATAAAATCGGTTGTTGACTATCCCTTGACAGTGTTATGTACATCTATAATTTTTGTAACTTGGTACATGAATGTGTCTATATTATGTGTAGTTTTTATTCATGACTATAAATTATAATGATCATCTTTAGTCAATATATTAGATAGTTACATATTGTATATGGGTATAAAATTCTATTTTAAGATATGAAGAATGGAGATTGCATAGGATCAATAAATAGTTGTTGATGGAGGCGTTTATGACCATTAATAATAATATTAATAATAAGACCTGTTTATGAGTTTGGGGTTGTTTCCCATTGGACAGGTTGGTCAGATGGGTTCTTAGAAGAATTATTTCCCACTGGATGGGTTAGGTCACATGAATAAGTATTTTGAAATATTAGATTGAATAGTAAGATCTGTCACATGGGATCTATTGCAACACATAGTTGTAATAGACTCTTGAAGGCAAATATAAGGAGAGTACTGATCAATCACATTAATTCCTATTTTGGATTTATTCCTATTTCAAATTCTTGTTCATATGTTAAAATCAGTCTGCCGGTGTGTTTAATGTTGTATTTAGATAATTTGGGAGAAAACATTTGTTAGGATTATTCATTGGAATTGCAAAGTGCTCACTGGACAAGAACATTATTCTGGGACTTTAGTGAATTATTCAATAGAGTTCTGGACAATGGCAATATGACATGTGTATTCATGGATGTGGACTTCTTTCAGACCATTTGATTCTTTTGGACTTGATTAGAATTTTTGGGGATTATTTTGGATTCAGTTCATAATACTGAAAGTTCCTCTTACTTTTTCATGTTAAAACTTTAATAACGAAATAATTTGTTAAGTTACAAAACTTACTGGATTTGCTTCTTTCTGTTACTTAATGTATGACCATAGAGCCGTAACAATACCATATAAAATGCTTAATGACTGGATTATATCAATTAGTGGAGTGGAAATTTAAAAGATCACAAACCATAACCTTTTAGCAATGCATGTCAGATCTCCTCTATGTGGGATATGGATTTAAACAGATTAATAAGTTTATCATGTCATCCCAGGTACCAAGAAAATGGGAAGCCAAAAGCTTGATGTCATCAAACAAAAGTGATTTCAATATTACTTCACCTGAAGAGGTGATTCTTCAGCAGCTCTAAATAAGTGACAAATAAATATATAAATACTGCTACTTTTTATTTTAGATAAAATCTGAGCAAAAACAAGCATTAAAACTGCCAATTATATGTTTTTATTTCATACAGCCTAGAAAGAAGTGGGGTAAACAGGGTTGTGGATAAGGTCCAAGTAAACTGAATGTTTTCACAACTGGAAATGGGACTTTCACCTGAAAGTTAGCTCAAAATTCAAGAAATTCAGCAACAACAAAAAATTCAACCTTTATTAGCACATGCCATCCATTTGATTTCCCTGTTGTCTGGCACTTCTCTCCCAATAAGGTATGTAAATACTCGCACCTGTAAAGCAAAAATTACCTTAATAAACAGCATTTTGTATCCTATGCAAACAAGTATGTGCAAATAGTTGTCAACTGACAAGAATGTCATCTTTATAAAATCATTTATCTGTCAGTGGATATTGTGAATAAGCACCCCTTGAAAAGGCTGATGCTCTACTGGATGAAAAGAATTTCCAGGAATCCCAGATAAGCCTGTTTCTCCTTTATTTCTTTCAGTTACAGTGAACATGTCCTTTCATTGTTAGCTCCAAAATTCCTTTTATGGCTGCCATGGATGTCAAATTGGCATCATTTGTATTCAACAGCAACTATAAGACATCATAGAAAGTCTTGTGTGAAAACTCCATGTTAACATTATCTTCCATTCAGGAGGAGTAGTGATAACAAGATTTTTAAAATGGCTGCCATGGTGGCCATATTGGACATCAGATTTTCACTTGGGACCAACTAGATGTCACAAAAGTTGTTTTTAGTGACAACCCCATTTTCATACGATCATTCATTTAGGAAAAGTAGCAATAACAAGATTTTCAAGGCAGTCATATTGGATACCAGAGTGAAACAGTTTTCATTTAGGATGAACTAGATATCATAAGAAGTATTTTAGTGTAAACCACATGTTCATTTGCCCATCCATTCTGGAAAAGTAGCAATAACAAAATTTTCAAGATGGTAGCCATACTGGATGTCAGATAAGCACCATTGTCATTTAGGACTAACTAGACATCATCATAACAAGTCCTCTGGTGAAACCCCAAGTTAGTATGACCATCCCTTCTGGAGAAGTAGTGATAACAAGATTTTCAAGATGGCTGTATGGTGACCATATTGGTATCTAAACAACACCATTTTCATTTATGAGCAACTTGAGCATGGGATGAATGTGTTTGTAAAGTTTCAAAGCAATCCTCCAAGACATTTGGTAGGAGTAGTGACAACTTGTCCTAATGGACGGGTGGACATTGGATGATGGACAATAGACCATAACTTAAGCTCTTCTGGTCAAAGTTTTTGTGTGGAAACCATTTTTCTTCCCTCTGTCACAGGGTCATTGATCCTTGGACCCCAAAAATCTAAAGCCTTTTTTCCTTACCCCATGTGTAAGCCATCCACCAAATTTGGTCCAGATGTAAAGATGTAGAACTAATGTTATTGTGCAAAACCATTTTTCTTCTTTTTGTCACACTGAGCAAGACATTTGACCCAAAGTCTTTTTACTTAACCCAAGTGCAAGCCATCCACAAAATTTGGTAACCGTACAAGGTCAAGAATTCAAGTTATTAAACAGAAACTATTTCTCTTTTGACCTTTTGACCCAGAAATCAATAGGTTTCTTCCATGCACCAAGTGCAAGCCATCCATAAAGTCTGATAACTGTAGATGGTGAAGAATTCAAGATATTATACAGATGCTATTTTTCCCTGGACCCTGAATGATAGGTTTCTTAAAATTCACAAAGTGCAAGCCAGTCACGAAGTTTGGTAGCTGTATATTGGTGGACAACTGGAACTTTTGTATAGTAACAGTTCTCCTTTCAGTCACAGTGACTTTGACCTTTGCACGGAGCAACTGACCTTTGCACTCAGCAACTGACCCTTAACCCAAGTGCAAGCCATCCAATATTTTTGCAAACTGTAGATGATGAACAATTGGATTTATTATGCAGAAACAAAACTTGTAACAGAATACCATCTGCATTATTGTAAGCATAAAAAGCTCATGGGAACACAAAGATTTGTCAATATAAACATCTTCTGATCAGACTAAAGTGGGACAACTAGAGTTATTGTGCAGATATGAAACTGTTAAGACAGATGGACTGAAGGAAGGATGGACTGCTAATGTCATAATATAAAATTCACTGTCTTATGGCAGACATATATAAAAATCACAGGAGCAAAGATTTGTCAATATGTGCACCTTTAGATCAGGACAATAATGTGTACCAGATTTTACAGCCATTCATAAAAACTGCAAGAGAAACTGCTAATTGTGCTACAGGAAAAAAAAAGCCAGTAACAAAAATTTCAAGAGCAAAGTGAGGCACTAACCACAATAATTTCCCAAGTTTCATGGAAATCCATAAAAAAAATGCAGGACTTGTTACACGAATGGTATTGTATCACTGAGACTGCATCAAACATTGCATGAAGCTACAAGAAATAAAGGCCAACAACTCAAACAAAACTTCCAGAAACAAAAGTGATTTGTTGATATAGGAATCTTCAGGTGCTGATCATAATATTCATCAAGTTTCATGGCAATCATTCAAAAACTGGGGACTAGTTGCACTAAAAAGATTGTGTCATACAATGCTGCAAGAAACAAAGGTCAATAACAAAAATTAAAGAGCAAACCAGGTTGTTAATCTCTCTGCATTTTCATTGATGACATCATATTTACCAAGTTTCATGGCAATCCATAAAATAACTGGGTGGAGTAACTGTGCTAATGAATGCAAGGTTGGAAGGACAGACAGATGGGTGGACACATTGAATAATATATACCCACCCTGCTGTATAAAAATATTCAACAGACATAGAATGTCTGTGAATTTCCAAAAACTGATGTAAATATAGCTACATTAAAAAATTTTGAAAAAGTTTGAAGTGGCTTAACTTACATTTCAAGTACAAGTTGTGTTAATCTTACTTCTGGAAACAACTGATGCATAAATATATTTGCATTTTAATGTGATGGAAACATGGATTTAATGATGGTTGAACAGTGAAACCCTGCCTTCTACTATATATACCACATTAGGTCAAGTCAAATTGAATAAAAAAAACAAATATACATGACAAACTCTGATTTGCTTTGCATAATGCACTGTAAATCAGGGTTTGTTTTGTTTGTTCCACTGATTACTCTTAACAAAACTGCACAGAACCTGAACTGCAGACACATTATGTGATGGCAGATCTGAGTCCATGCAGTTGAACTCTACAAGTGAGTGTGTAGAAGGCCATACAGAAATGTCAGGATACATATATTTCATTATTACCTGTACTGAAATGATCAAGGTTTGTTTACTTACAGTTTTGTTAGGCCAGTTGTATCTCTCAAAGACCAACTCATAGTTATGTGGTACCCAATCTGTTATGAGGGCAATAGCCTTATTACATAATGGCAATCCCTTGTTTCTAAGATGCCTCTCCTGTGAAGAAACAAAAAAGTAAACAATTTCTTTTTCATTTGGACTTCCTTAAAATTTCAATCGATGTCAAGCTAAATATATTTATCCCTCTACCCCCCAGAAAGACTGCTCATGTAAACTCCATAAAAGTGTCTTGTGTTATAGGCAAGGCCTTCTTTTACATTAAAATATACTTACATGCAAAACTATGTAAAAAATACAGGTATATGAAATGCCACATTATGAATAAACAGTACCCTTATTTTCAGGAAATTCCACAACAATGTGTTGTAATCAACCCAAACAATAATTCAAAAAGTGATGATTAAGCAAAATAAGTATCCTTCACCATACAAATGGGAAATTGGGATTTCATTATATTGAAGAAATTTGTATTGAATAACCGTGGTATTTTGAAAGTTATAAATATTTTAAGAATATACAGAAAATGTGAGAAATGAAGTCAACATTTTGCACAAATATTAAATATTGGTAGTCTAAAATAATGGCAAAGGGATTGATAGGAAATTTATTGGTCAATAATTTCAGTGATATCAAGAGACATAAAAAAGAAACAAATAAAGGTGCATACAAGGTTTCCAGCAGAGATGCCAAACCCTATCAAAGTAAAATAGGAATATGTGCATTTAAAATTCAGAATATCAGCATAAAAAAGGAGTACAATTATCCAACAATTTATTTTAATCAGTTAACATTACAGATTTAAAGTGATTTTAGTTGGAACATGTGCCCTACATTCTTCTTTCTCACTATGTCACACTGAAGTGAATTGACAAAACACTGCAAGGGTATGGTAGTCAATTAGTATTTATGTCTTGTGCATCAAATTTACTTTGTGTTTTCTGAAGTATAATCTACATTTGTTGCCATTTGTTTTAAGCCATTTCTCAAAATTTCAAAGGTGAAAAAGCAGATGTGATTTTGAATGGTCAATATTCAGCAACTTGTGATACATTTACTTGGGTATGCTTTCACAATGAATTACAACCAGTAATCTAGTCATACCATTATTTAAGTTTTCCTGAAGCATTTTTCAGCTGACCAGACAATGAAAACCTGACAAAAGTGATTGTAATGGTACAATTCAAGGTTATAAAGAGGAAAGAATCCACAAAAACTGGACTGGTTGGCATCTCTGTTTACAGTAAGAAACCTTACAAAATACCATCATTTCTAAATGTATCCACCTCTCTATCCTTGTGCCTAATTATTAATCACACCTTATCCTTCTACACAACTAAAAGAGTGGTGTACAAAGGACTTGGATCACAGGCTGAGGAAGGCTGCTGATGACCAGCTGAACCAGACCTATTAACAATGAGTCCATTGAAATAGGCCTTGCTTACAACAATTAAAAATGGGGACTTAATAGGAAAACCAGTTAGAAGAATGGGCAATCAGGAGCCTACATTTTTCTCAGTGATGAAATGAGATGTTGTAGATCCAATTCAAAGTCTCATCAGTATAAAGCCCTGCGTCACATCTGTTCAAAACTAAAAAAATTCCGCAGACATATCAAAATCAGGGGGGACAGTCAATTCAGGGGCCTAACTCCTGTAACTAATTTTGTGGAATGCCAGAAATCCAAACCCATTCAATGTATCATATTTTGTCATATATTGTTATTAATAGTGTACAGAGAATTGTTCTTTTTGTTTTGTTTTTTTTTAAATTTAACAAAATATATAAGACATAGGCATCCTATGCAAAAAGTTCCCAATATTTTGCAACACTTGTGGTGGGTGGGTGGGTGTGGGGGCAAACTTATCATCAGATAAAGGCTAACATATTATGCAATGACAAATCTTGCTCTAGGCAGTTTGCAGTTGGATCTGACTTGCATACAAGTACATATGGTAATCAAATTGTTAGGAATCAGCCAATTAGATGATTGAATCAATCATGTGATCAGTCTGCATGCGTAAACAGTCTTTTATTTCAGCTGCAGTGTGTCACCTCAGTCCTCATGATAACAATCATTGCCTGATGGCCTGGGGACCATCGTTTCTGTTATTAGTGTGGGCATTAAGCTAATTCCATTTGTTTAAACACTTTATTAAGTGATCAAATGGCATTTCATTGATATAAACTTACCATATATTCTCATAAATATGTTGGGGTCAACTGCCAAAAATATATACCATCTGCTATATTTCATACAGTGATGGCAGATCAGGGTCTTTGTTGTTTGTGTCACTAATTACTCCCAACAAACTGCATATTCCCAGATCTGCCAGTGCATTATGCAATGGCAGATCAAGGTCTATGCAGTTTG
The DNA here is from genome assembly GCA_016617855.1 of Megalonaias nervosa. NCBI lineage: Eukaryota > Metazoa > Mollusca > Bivalvia > Unionida > Unionidae > Megalonaias > Megalonaias nervosa. The sequence continues at coordinate 36,459 of JAECUM010001979.1, forward strand.
CAGTTGGACCCAACTTAAAAGCAAATATACATGGTACTTAATCCACTGAATGAAATTATATTCTGACAAACTTAATGAACCTATGTGGGCTCTTTCCAGTTACTGCTGTCAACCTCTCCCCCATTATTCAAGGATTACACTACTATTCTGTTGGTGAGTTTACAGAATCTCTGAGAGACCATCTAAAACTTTTTGTCACCTCTATTCCTGCTGAATTACTAGCTGACAGAGTTCCAGTTACAATTCTGATTTACTTGAATAAAAACTTAAACCAATCAAATCTTTTAGTGTGTCTCAAACCATACTAATATAGACACAATACTAGTGCAATAAACAATATAGACCTCTACAGAATAAAGGTATAAAATTACATAATTTTTGTTTGAGAAGGGAGCATGAACCTAAGTAGCCAAGCCTTATATATATTAATTTTCCAACATCTTACACGCTCAAGTAACTGGAAAGCCTCTTCCAAGGCAAGTTCGAAGTTAGCAATGCTTCTAGTTTTGATTTCTTTAATTAATTTTTGAACTCTTATCTTGTTTGGGCTGTTTGCTGGCAACATCGTCCCGTTGAAACATTGATCCACGTAACGTGAAGTATTTGAAAACTGGAAAGAGAAAATGGAAAATATTGAAAGACTGAAATAATATATCTCCCAGTGTATTACATCAAGGATTCAGCAACTACACCCAGATCTGCTATCACATAAAACCCAGACAGATCAGGGTGCATGCTGTTCATTTGAAATCAAAAGACAAATAAATGACAGTACACAAAGACTGGGAGATACGCAACTGTAAGCTTGAGTTTTAGACTGAGTTCTTACCACCAGCCAATCTGAAATGAAATTTCTATAGTGATGTCATTTGTGATTAATCAAAACAAAATCTCAAGCTCAACAGTTTTTTGTTTTGTTGGCATGATCTGGAAACACTATGCAACAGTAGAACTGGATCTATGCTGCTTGAACTTGGCTTGGTGTTCAAAAACTGCAATTTTTAAGTACATCCTTGTTAATGAAGGAAAATTATGTGCCATATTACACATACACAATGGCATGAAAATGTATGATTTTTACTAAGGGTAGGTATTTCCAGAATTTTGTACTGCAATGTATTGTGTGACAGGGCAGTGTAGTGTAATTCATATTGCAATTTGTTGCATTACAGGGTGGTACATTGTAATACATCTTTCAATTCATTGTATTACAGTGCAGTGTGTTGTGATATATATTGCAATATATTGCATTACATGGTGCAGTATGGTAATACATATTGCAATGTAATGTATTACAGGGCAGTGTTGTGATTCATATTGTAATGTATTGTATTACAGGGCAGTGTATTTTGATACATATTGTAATGTATTGTATTACAGGGCAATGTATTATAATATGTATTACAATGATTAGTATTACAAGGTAGTGCTAACGTGGGTATGTGAGAAAGCCTGCCAGTAGCTTCTCGTGGGTTGGTGGTTCTTCCCAGGGTTTTCCAGGGTTCTTCCTCCACCAATTATACTGGTCGCCATGCATAGCCTATCTTGTGCTGAAAAATGGCGTTAAACCCAACAACAACAACAACAACAAGGTAGTGTATTGTGATATACATTGCAATGTATTGCATTACTGGACAGTATGTTATTATGCATATTGTAATGTATAGTATTACAGGGCAGTGTATCATGATACTTAATGCATTACAGGGAAGTGTACTGTAACACATATTTCATTGTATTGCATTGCAGTGTAGTGTATTGTAATATATATTGCAACATATTGAAAATTTGTTGAATGTGCAAAATATTGAAAGGTGAGCATGACAAAAAATTCAAATAACTGGAATTTCTGTACAATTCCCTTCAAGTGCACAACAATCTGGAAGCATTCTTATATATGCATAAATCTGGGCTACTGTTTAATTTCCATCTTTTCAACAATTGCCATTTAGTATGCCCAGGATCAACTAATTCTAGTGGGTTTTAAAAAAATGTTTTATCAAAACCATAATTCCAGTTTGAAAATAAAGCAAAGAAACCTTAAATCTGAGTAGTTTCCAATAAAATGACATTATAAAATATTGTATCCAAAATTAGAATTAGCCTGCACTGCAAAATGACTAGATTGTACAAAGATGTTTCCAGCACAAAAATGGTGAAACTTTCAGAGAGTACCATATGTACTTGCTTAAAAGACGAGTCCAACTGCAGTTTGTTAGGAGTAATCAGTAGAACAACAATGCAGACCCTGATCTGCAGATGCATTTAAGTTACAACAGATCAGGATCTTTGTCATCTGCAGTTATATTCTACTTATAAGTAAGTCTATACAGTACTTTCCAGTTGCAGGGGTTGTTCCAGAAGATGGTTTACAAGAATACATCAGTGAGTGAGGTCCAACTTAAGCACCCCATGCAGTTTGAAGATGCCATCTTTTTTTGCCTACTTTTAAAATAAATGTTGTGTAGTACTACTAGCCTGGCTTTACTGGGTTGTTAATTTGCCAACATACTGATTAGCTGATCTTACTTGGTTTTGCTGTATTTATCACCAAAATAACTGCTCATATGAGTACTAATCATGGAAAAAATACTGGTATTTGCCAATTTACAACCATCCACAGGATGAGATGATGTCTGCAAATGCTGGCAGTTGAGTTCATTGTCTCAGCCATGAATGTCACCCCTGCATTATATTTCCAAATAATGCCAAGATTTATCTGTTACACTGACATCTTTCTTGGAGAAGCTGTTTTAAAAATATTGCCTGTGGAGTGATTTTGCTTTTATATTTGGCACCAGTTCATGCAAGACCCCTGATTCTACATCTGTTTGGCATTTTAACACATAGAAATACTTGTTTGCTTGTTTTACAACAGACACTGAAAGAGAAAAATACTGAGGTAGAAACTTCAGTTGCACAGTATTTAAAGAAATACCACAAAAACAGTTTCTCTGGCAATTTACAAAAGCACACAAGCTGATATGATCCAGATCCACTGACACCAATATATGGGTTAAACTGTACCTCCCAAATTTTTATAGAGACACAGTATCAAATAATCCCCCCACCCCACTTAGAATTAGTCAGATTTGTAATATGACATATTATTGCATGAGTCAAGTAAAGTCTGTTGAGAGTTTTTTTTGTGTTTTTGCTTGGAGTCTTAAATCAAATGGCAAGTGTACCAAAAGTATTTTAAGTTAAAGAGAATTACCAGAATTATGTTAAAATGATCATCATCAGTTAGCGTATCTATGATTTCATGTACAGTGCTGCGGGCAATTTCCATACGCAGGCCTTTCATGCTGCCACTGGCATCAACCAGAATTACCACATTTTTTGGACATGTGGCTGCTTGTAGATACCTGTAAAAATAGAAAGAAATTTTTTCTAAATGCCCTGAAAATTGCATTCTAATGCAAAATATGAAATTAATGATATATCTGACTGTATGAAAATGTAAATTTGAGTATAGTTAAAAAAAAAACAATGGCTGCTAGAAACCACTAAAACATGTTTCTGATAATAAAAGTTGGAAATTTTCTGATGAAAGTAATGTAAAATGTCTTTTAAATATGCATTTTGTAAAAAATGCTGAAAATATTTATTCAAAACTCAAAATTTGCAAATAAAAAAGCTACCATTTAAACATTCTTTAATTGTTAAATACATCATAAAATTTCCGTTGATTTCCTAATGGCACTGTTTTTGCAGTAAATGATTATTATTCGGGGGGGGGGTTGTGGGGTTAATGCCATCTTTCAGTACACAATGAATTCTAATGATAGCTGCTGTCTAAGAATATTTAAAGGTAGGCGGAAGACAAATATATGGATGGAAAGAAGGTCAGGCAAATGGATGGACAGATGCAAATGAATGGAGAGATGTGAACAAAGCTTTGAATAACAATGAATTATCATTACATACATACAATTAGTATGTATCTGACAAATTTCAAGCAAATCAAATTTTTATGATCATGGAACTAGTACTTACAAAAAATGTCATTTACATGAAAGACTCTGATGTTAAAAAACCCTGCAAAGCTCTTGAGACCTAACACCAGTAAACCAAAAGCCCCTTGAAAATGAAACAATTTTACCAACCCAAATCTTTCTGTCTTTACTTGCAATAAACTCTAACTCAGCAACCCAAACCTCTCTGCTCTGAAAATTTAAATAAATGTTTAGTCTCTAGCATAAACAGTTACAGTAAAATGAAATCCATTGAAACAAAATTTTATCAAGACCATGTGACCATCTAATAGGTTTTGAAAAATCTTGATACCATGCAAAATAACCCCTAAAATCCAATTTAGAAATGTATACAACAACATCCTACCTATCCCTGATATATATTTAGAAAATGTACTAGCAATTTACAAATGATGTATACAGTAAAATGTCTGCAAACTAAACCTATTCCAATTTTTTATAAACCATCTTGATTTGGATTTTTTCTTATACAGTCTTTGTTGTAAAAACCCTGACAAAATGGAACCTCTGAATTCCAGATGCCATTCTTGTGTGTGTGTGTGTGTGTGTGTGTGTGTGTGTGTGTGATTTGGATTTTTAACATAGCTTTAACAATTTTTCAGTCATATCACTATGATGTCTGCAGTGTGGCAGTTTATAGTGATGTCTAGCACTGGGGCATCATGCCGCAGACATGTAGCATGATGTCCCACCCAGTCACATTATCTTGACACCAGGTCGACCAGTCCTAACACTAACCTCTTAATGCTGAGCGCCAAGCAAGGCAGCTGTTAGTACCATTTTTGTACGTCTTTGGTATGACTTGGCTGAGGATCGAACCCACGACCTCCCGCATCCAAGGCAGACGCTCTAACCACTAGGCCACCAGAGCGGTTATGCTATTCTTGCAAACTGAATGTAAACCTACCTTTGAAAACCAGACCTGTTCAACATGCCACCTGTAAAAATCATATTCCCTAAGTGTCAATCTGTTAATCTGGCAATTGACAAGTGATGCAAAATGTGCCATGTTAATTTAGATATAACAGTTAAGTATTTATGCATGAGTAAATTGTCGAATTAAGCCTTTTAAAACAGGTGTGAAATAAATTATCTCAAATCTAATTCTTTGTTTATAAAATGAGACAATTGGTGTAAAACAATTACAGATGTGCTAATAAATTCAACTGCTTTCATGTTGTTGAGTTTAAAAATGTTGTTCACAAATAATCACTATTACTCATAATTAAGTCTTCTTCAGCAACTTAAGAAGTTCACAATTCATAAAGATGATTGTTATTTAAAGAGTATGCAAAAGTTAAAAATAATGATAGTGAGTACCAGTTTGGTAGTATGGCTAGTGAAAACAGACCCATGCTTATCAATATTTTTCAAGACAGTCATTGGGTGAATGTTTTCTTAAATAAGTCATACATTAATGTCTCATATTATATTTTGGGTACAATACAGATACATGTATTTTCTGATGTGATGACTTGGTAATAAATAAAACAAAAAACTGCAACAATATTAATTCCTTCTTGATCACAAGTCCTCATAGGCATTAATTCCAAATGAACATTTCTCTTTTGGCTTTTGTCACCTCTGAAAACCACACCGTTTTGTTGACTGTAAGAGGACACACCTAGCCTCAATTTCACCAAAACAAGTCCTAAGTTAAGTCTAGATTTCAGACATATGATTGGCCAATTTTAAGTCAGACTTCAGCTTCAACCAATCAAAATCCTGGATTCTAAACTTAAATTTAAGTCTAGACTTAAGTTCTGTGTTGGTCACATTCATGTCATGTCTCATTTTCACCAAAACAAATCTTAAGTCTAGGCTTAAGACAGATGCCTGGTCCATCTGAAGTCTGACTAATATTTCAACCAATCAGATTACTGGATTTTAATCTTAAAGCTAAGTTTAGATTTAAATTCAGCTGGTGACATTCAGGGCAGGCCTCAATTTCACCGAAACAAGTCTTAAGTTAAGTCTAGGCTCAAGACAGATGCCTGGTCCATTTTAAGTCAGACTTAAATTTCAACCAATCAGGATGCTGGGTTCTAAACTTAAATTTCAACCAATCAGGATGCTGGGTTCTAAACTTAAATTCAAGTCAAGACTCAAGTTCTGTTGCTGACATTCAGGTTACATCAATTGTATCAATCTTAGGTGAAAATCCCAGAGAACTCAAGTAAACAGAAAACTCCTCAAAACCAAAATTTTAGTTTGGTCCCTAAGGCTTTCAGGTTTGAGAGTATTCATAGTGTATTTTTAATCCATAATTAACTCACAAACATATACTATGTGGCCAATATAATGTGTGTACTAGACTAATGGTGAAAATGTAGGGATAAAATATAATTTTCAGTATACAGATATATTTCCAATTCTAACCAGCTTCTCATTCTGCAGTCAAAAAGATCAGTATCTCCTTCATGCTTCTTGTTCCTTCGTGGCCATGTCAACCCTAACAAAAAAGAAGATAATTCATCATCTATAAAAACAACTAACTCCTTAGTCTGCAATCCATCTCTTTTGACTGAACATAATAAATCTGATAATGAAAATAAAATCCATTTGCTGAATGTGTCCACCACAATAAATAAATGATTGAGCATTCTCCCCTCTCAGTATATCACTCCCTTGTTATAATGCACTTCATTATAACATGCTATAAAGCATGTATAGTCATTATTCAGCAGTAGAATTTTATATATATATATATATATATATATATAATTCTACTGCTGAATAATGCCCAGGCTGCTAGACACCATTAATACATGTTTCTGATAGTAAAAGTTTGAAATTTTCTGATGAAAGTAATTAAAAATATCATTGAAATAAAGAAATATATGGCCTAAGAGATGTAGTGGTTTAATTGCTGAAAATATTAATTTAAAACTCAAAATTTGCAAATAGAAAAGCTACCATTAAAACATTCTTTAATTGTTAAATACATCATGAAATTTCCCTTGATTTTCTAATGGCACTGTTTTTTGCAGTAGATGATTATTTTTCCAATATATATATATATATATATAATGTACTTCATTTACTCCATGACTCCCATTGACACGGGAGTACTGCATTACAAGGCAGTCTCACTATAAGGCAGTATACTATGACTCCAATGGACAGTGCTATAATCAAGGAGTACTTGTGTACACTCATTAAAGGTTTTATCACTATAAGGTGATATACTGTCAGGCTCCCATGTACAGCATTATAATGAGGTAGTACTACAGGGAGTTATAATGAGGTATTACTACAGTAGGTAAGCAGTCACTCAGCAGATGGAAAATGGGGTGGGGAACTGATCATTATTACTACTGTATTTTTGAATATCTTGGGACATTGTATTTGTTGGGACACCATAAATTAAGTTTTAAAGTAGGCATTTTGTGTACTATGTTCTGGGATACATCATTTTTATCAATTCATATGTTATTTTGTTCAATTCATAAGTTATGGAACACCTTTCAAGTCATTCGAAAATTACATGTCAAAAAGTGTACTTAAAATTGAATTTCAAATTATTATTTTGCACCTTATAAAATGTCATGTGCAAATGGCAAGCAGTCAGTTGATAATTCTCTCTGCCTCTCTCTCTCTCTATTGTCTGTGATTTTGCTGGTTCCAATTTTCAGTCTGATAACCTATTCAAACCTCTGAGGACAACCAAACATGATTCATTTTTCTATATTCACATCAATGACCAATGTGTCATGTTATCTGACATGAGTGATATACACTATGGATGCATATGCTGCATAGATGGAGTTCATGGATATATTTTTGTCTTTAATAAATTGCTCATGAAGAACAAAAAGGAGAAATAAATGATAACAAAGCACTGTTAGTTTCTTTAATTTTGTCATCAAATAAGCATTTTATTGATCTAATTTAATTGTAACATGCAGTTTGGGTGTGTGTGTGTGCGAATTCTACTTTTTTTTGTTTGTTTCTTAAGTCTTTTGACATGATCTAGGTAAAAAAAAGTTTCACCATAAGTTCTGGGACAGGACAAATTATTTTATTTTATTGTATCCCAAGATGTACATTAAATGCAATATAATTTTCCTCAAACTGCTTTAATGATATTTAATATATGGATGGAATGATCAAGAAGTAATGGAGACATGCATCTATGACCAGTAGAGCTAAACGAAACCCCCAAAATGTTGGCAAGGCCACCAAATAGCTTTTACAAGATCTGTCAAAATCTGGAAGGCCACATTTGTATAATTTTCATTTAGGACATTTTCAGTGAGAACTACTGCAGTGAAAACCACATGTCAACATGATCACCCTATAAGTGGACTAGTGATTAAATTTTCAAGATCTTTGTCCTGGAGGTCTAACTACCTAAAACAAGAATTTTAAGATGGTCACCATGGCAGCCATATTTGATATCAGATTTTCAGTATTCCAACCAGACATGATTCAAAGTCTTTTGGTAGAATTGGTTATAGTAATGGATACCTGTTTAGAAGTAGCAATTAAAGATTTGGTCACCATGGCCCATGTCTGATCAGCACCATTTTTATGAAGTACAAAATAGACAGAATAGGTCTTCTAGAAGAGAGTTTCTCATAATGTGGTATGCAGCCACTGGTTGTCTTTAGAAAGGCAGTGGAACAATAAAAAATCTGAACTGTAGATATATAGATATATAGATATGTAGAGTCACTGATTCAAATTTATCATATAATTACATTAACCTAACACAAGCCTCTTAACAGATATGTAGAGTAACTGAGTCAAATTTATCATATAATTACATTAATATAACTCACTCCTCTTGACAGATATGTAGAGTAATGGAGTCAAATTTATCATATAATTACATTAACCTAACACACCCCTCTTGACAGATATGTAGAGTAACTGAGTCAAATTTATCATATAATTACATCCTTCATGAGTCATAGTAATATGTTAATTATAAGAAATCTTTCTTACTATATCAATTTGGCTTTTCATCTTAGACCATCTTTGATAACTCAAACGAATGGTGAATAATAGACTTAGAGGCAGTAACAACATCTTTATAATATTATGTACCAATTATAGGCAATCATGTATTCATACTCATGATGAGCACGATATTTAACTTCTTTACACAATGGTGCATTTACTTGTATTTTATTTTGTAATATCGGCCAGTGGCCTAAATTACTGAATACAGTATTATTATTATGATTATTATTATTATTATTATTATTATTAATATGACAATCTCTTCTTAAGAGATATGTATGGTAACCAAGTTAATTTATTAATATAACTACATTAGTCTAACACTCTCCTCTTGACAGATATATATGGTAGCCAAGTCAAATCAATGGCTATTATTCTCTAAATTTCAAAATGGCAGGAAGTAAAAAGGTTGAAAATTAAATACCACAGGAAGAAGCGTAAACAACAAATTGTTTTGATTTCCTTATTCTCTGAGAGCAGGAAAATAAACAACTATTTAACAATTACATTTAATGGAGATTCACAATAGCTGATGAAACTATAGAGTAATGACTGAATTAAATTACCACAAAAATTCTAACTTCATCCAATGCCTTTGAACACTGAAGAAAGAAACTAAATTACTAAACAAATGTCAAGGTAAGTTGAAAAGAATGGCGTCGGCAGATGGAAACCAAACTGAATGAGATATGCAAATATCACTTGATCAATTTACAGGAATAAGAATACCAGAGTTTGCAATTTTGTCCTCAAAAAATTCAACATACTGTAGGAAACCATAGTAACCTCTTGATGCTTCCTGTGCCATTAAGCTTGAAATCAAAGTGTTGAGAATACTGATAGCCTGGAGGATTGGAGTGATATTTATGACTTGAAGGACTGGAATGATACTGATGACTTGAAGGACTGGAATGATACTGATGACTTGAAGGACTGGAATGATACTGATGACTTGAAGGACTGTAATGATACTGATGATTTGAAGGATTGGAATGATACTGATGTCTTGAAGGATTGGATACTGATGACTTGAAGGACTGGAATGATACTGATGACTTGAAGGATTGGATACTGACGACTTTCATTTAGAGCCAACTAGACCTTGGAATCAATGTGTATATAAAGTTTCATGGAAATCCTTCAAGTTAGAAGTAGCAGCAATAACAAACTTTTGCTAATGTATGGAAGAATGACAGATGATGAACAACAAATTATCTCAGGAGTTCATCTGGTCTACAATGTGCAGAGCTAAAATTAGGATTTTGTAGCCTAGACTAAAGTGAATTATGACTCTGTGGATGTATACAGATCCACTGCTAATAAAATGAATCATTTTAGGCAATATTTCATCCATTAAAGGTAGGAAAAGATGATTCTTATTATGGAAATAGTTACTGAATCTTGACTGTAAAATATTTCAAGAACTTTTGAGAAGTACAGTAAGGAAAGGTTCAACACATTTTTATAAAGTTTTAATATTTTGGCCAACTTAAGCTTATTCTGGCACAAGAATGAGTTATTTCCCCCAAATGTTTGTGTCCAACATAGACCCTATGACCTGAAAATCTAATCTTGTGGCCTTAATAAAGTGTGGTTCTAACTTAAATAGGTTTTGTGCTATTGCACTAAAATGGTTTGGCATAGCTGTGTGAATATATTGGAATGGATGTGCAGATGTATTGGATGGATGTGTGGATGTATTGAGATAGATGTGTGAATGTATTGGGACAGATGTGTGGATGCATTGGGATGGATGTGTGGATGTATTGGGATGGATGTGTGGATGCATTGTGATGGATGTGTGAATGTATTGGGACAGATGTTTGGATGGATTGGGATGGATATGTGGATTTATTGGGAAAGATGTGTGGATGTATTGGGATGGATGTGTATATGTATTGGGACAGATGTGTGGTTGGATTGGGATGGGCACATGGATTTATTGGGATGGATGTGTGGATTTATTGGGACAGATGTGTGGATGAACTGGGATAGATATGTGAATGGATTGGGATGGATATATGGATTTATTGGGGCAGATGTGTGGATGTATTGGGACAGGTGTGGATGTATTGGGACAGATGTGTGGATGTATTGGGACAGATGTGTGGATGTATTGGGACAGGTATGAATGTATTGGGATGGATACATGGATGTATTGGGACAGATGTGTGAATGCATTTGGACAGATGTGGGGATGTATTGGGGATGTGTGGATGTATTGGGACAGATGTGTGGATGTATTGGAATGTATTTGTAGATGTAGTGGAATGGATGTGTGAATGTATTGGGATGGATATGTGGATGTAGTGGGACAGAATTGTGGATGTATTGGGATGGATGTTTGTATGTATTAAAACAGGTGTGGATGTTTTCAGACAGATGTGTGGATGTATTGAGATGGATATGTTGATGCACAGACATCACATATAGGCATATATACAAATATGTAGCATCAAACAATATGCTACCACAAAGGGACATAAAAGTTCCTCACATCAGGTTGCTGGATGCTACACTTTAATTTAAACTCAAGGCTTGATTTCAATTTCTTTTAGTGAAAACTGTTACAGGATTTTTAGTCTAAAAGCTTCGTGTTGATGGGAATAAAATAGATGTAAGAAAAAGCATCAGCAGCCTACCAGGAAATACCCTCAAAAATCCATCACTGCTACAGAAGTACTGCCATTTGAGTGTGTTATCTTTCTGCATGTTTTCCACAAACTGATTGTTCATCCTCTCTGACCAATACACACCATTCAAAATCTTTTTGGCTGAAATGGGAATAACAAATATTGATGGCCTTTAAATATTGTGTGGATTAAAGAAAAAATACCCATAAGTCAAGTCCAACTGAAAACTGCACAGACCCAGATCTGCCATCACCAAATGTGCCAGCATATCTGAGTCTATGAGGCTTATTAGGAGTAGTCAGTAGAACAAACAGCATAGATCCTGATCTGTTCAAGCATATTAGACTCCTATCTGCAGTTGGAATACACTTATCTAATTACCAATTATTACTAATTACCAATTATTACTACTAATTACCAATATTTGATGATAGTCATATCCATGAAAATGTCAGTAATGCCTACTGGTGGCAGAACTTTAAAAAAAAAAATGCCAGTTAAATCAGTAATGCCAAGTAGATAAGCTTTGTCAAGTGAAATTCATGTTTTAGTTCTATCTTTCGATTCAGTTTCAGTGTAAAATCGTAAATACTATTTGCCCTTTTGCATTCAAATGTGAAAAGTGTCAATCTACCATCACAGCTTTGTCTGCAAATATTTCTGAGAATCTATTTGTGTCCCAACTGTTTTGATTTCTGAAATTTCAGAAGTGATTGTTGTATTTTACAACTGATTAAAATCAGACCAGCTTTGTATTAAGATGTTAATTATGTCTTTTGAATCAAATCAAGTAAAGGAGGTGGAACACTAAAAAAGGATAAAACCATATGCAAATGTCTATCCATGTTAAAGCTAGTGGTCACCAAGAGCATCATGTCCACTCACCACAACTCACCAGCTGAACACTGATGTCAATATCATAATGTAGTTAACGTCTCTAACAGTAATCAGTGCCTTACTAACTGACAAATGTGATCAACGGCAGCAGCATTAGGAAGCAAAAGAAGAACTCGGTGCTTGAGAAACTTTAACATTTATGGTTCATTATGGAAAAGTGAGTTCCAACATTTGTAGTGAACCTAAAATTCCTGAAATGGTGCTCTGAGGTTTTCTTAAGGATGACCAGAAAAAAATTTCACTATTACTCGCAATGAAATAGTGGCATTGATATTTTTTCTAATAAAACAATATTTGTAAAAACTGAGTTTGGACATTGAAGATTATTTTTGTTTCACAAATTAAATGTCCCCAAGTTTTGAAAAAAAAAGAAAATCTTCTTGTGAATCAAAAATATGACTAGAATATATTCAAATTCACATGCAAATAGCAGTGACATACTACACAATGTTTTCGGAGGTACATATGTTGTGTCTCAAAACCTCATGGAGTAATGTTTTTAATGATCTATCAAAGGTTTGTTATCGTGAAAATAAAGGCAATTTATCCTGAAAAGTCAACAACTTCATTAGAAAAGCATTTTACTGACAATTATTCCTAAGGCAAATATAAAATATGTATTAAACCATTTACCAGCCCCTGCCCCATCTTTTTACTGGTGGTGTCTAGCCAGGATGGCATCCACTTCTTAAATTTTCAGAGGTCCCATGGTAACTCACACCCTTGCTTAGACCATTATCTCTGTTGTTTGGACCCCGTTGTGTGTAAGTTATCGAGGGAGGATATGATATCCCTTTGTATCATGTTGACTCATAAACACACCCAAAATCTGTCCTAATAAAGGAGATGTATTATGCAATCAAATGCCTAAAACAACCATAAATTTCAAGTGTAGTCCTGTAAATCTAATTATTCTTTTGGGCAACTGCCTGCTTTGTAGGTTACATCTTCTTACTTCTTACCAATGGCTGCTTAATACAGGTTAAATAACATGTATAATTAGTGTTTTAAAAAACCCAACAATTCAAGCAAATGTTGTTGTGGGTTTAATGCACAATAAGCTATATATGGCAGCCAATTTAACTGGTGGAGGAAGAACTTGAGAAAACTCCATGAAGAACTAGTGACCCATGGGAAGCTACTGGCATGATTTCTCACATATCCACATGGGCTGAGCCTGAGACTGGAATCCATGCATACAGAGGTGAGATGGCAATGATTGGTAAAGGTGAGTGCTTTTAGACCACTGGGCCACTCAGAGGTCAAAAGAAGTAGTATAAGAACAGAAAAAATACCTGCATATATAGTTGTGTCAACATGTTGACCATGAACGGCACATTATATACCCACCCTCTGTTTAATAGTCCTCTGTGTAGATAATTCAAATATGTGCAAAGACAACTTTTCTTCGTCAATGACCTTAATCTCTGACCTTTTGATCCAAAAGGTTTCTTCCTTATGCCAAGTGTAGGCCTTCCACAAAGTTTTGTCCAGGTCTGTGATGCAGATCCAGTGCTTCGTACAGAAACCATTTCTCTTCTTTTTGTTAAAAGTGAACTTGACCTTTCATTTTTTGACCTCAACACAAACAGGCTTCATCCTAACCTAAAATGCAAGTCATCCACAGAGTTTGGTCTGGAAAACATTTTTCCTCTTTTAGGCAGTGACCTTCGCCAGTGACAATATAACCCCAAAAATTGATAGTGTTCTTCCATTATCCCAAGTGCAAGGCATCCACTGTCTTTGATAACTGTAGATGGTGGAGAACCACATATTTCACGCAGAAACCAATTTTCTTCTTCCTGTCACAGTGACCTTGACCTCAATATTGATAGGGTTTACCCCAGTGCAAGCCATCCACAGTTTGGCAACTGTAGATGTTGGACAACATGAGTTACTTTGCTGAAATGAAACTGGTAACATTGAGAAAGGCTTTAAGTATAACAGCCATTTCAAACATAACACAAAAGATTATTGAAAGAACTTATAAGCATGTGTAGAGAATGGGGTGGGGGACAAAGAGTTTAAGTTTTCTAAAATGGAAAATTTATACCAGTAATTTTTCTATAAAGAATTTGTACTTTTGACATAATTTTTCACTGATATTTCATACAGTAAATTTTTAAATAGTCATAGAGTAGACTTACACTTATCAAATACATTGGTGGGTACATGGACTGTGCTTTGCTCCATATTGATTAAGATGTTATTAAAGTTTTCACTTGGTGTCATGTTCAGGTACTGGAATTGCTTTGCAAACTCTTCACCAGACTGGTTCTGCTTCAATTCATACTCTTGGCTGCTGCAGAGTTTTTTGTTGTTCAAATAGTCAAACTGAAATTCAAGAAAGAAAGGGACATTAATTCTGTTATACTGCCACAAATTTTCACTAAAATTGATGTTGAAAATTTATGTTTGTTTCAGATTTGTTGCATAGACTGATTTTGTGCAATTGGTAGATTTACATGCACTAGTTTTATCTTCATTCATATTCTTCTGAAGTTCTCAGTGCTTTTATGCACCTCTGAAGATTTGCTAAGGGAAACTTCTGTTCTCAACTGGTCCAGACCCAACTTTAAATTTCCTTGAAAACTTACCAGTTTATATTAATGCCTTTATGAATTTCATGCAACAGGTTTTGTTTTGTTTGGTGTTTTATGAGATAGCAACACAATTTTGTTATCTAGTGCCAAGGCAATTAGGGTGAAATGCCATGCTCAAGGATGCACCTTGGTAACGAACCCAGGTTCTTCCAACTGTAGAATTCTAACCCACACCTGTTTTGGTCACGAGTCTAGCATGCTAATCACTGAAGGCTTCTGCTTCCATTACTTGCCTCTAATAACATAGTTGCCTCTAATAACATACTTGCCTCTAACAAAATTCAGGAGAGCATGTCTGACTCATTCTAAATTTCCTAGCACATAATGAATTCATGCAACTGGGGATTCCTTAAAACTGGTAACCTAAGAAAATAACAGGGTAAAAAAAATCTACCAATATATTCCAAATAATACAGTATTATTTTTGCTGTTTTCATTAAAAGAAATATCTACAAAACCTTTTGTACACTGACATAAAACTTTCTGTAACACATAAAAAAAAATGAAGAAACTTTATAATCAATTGTATTTTGAAATATGGCCTTTTTAGACATTTTAATAAAAGACACGTAAAACTTGTAATGATTATTCAAAGTTGTTTCTTTATCTTTATAGAAATGGCAGCCATACTTCATGGTGATTTGGCATAAAACAAGGGCCAAATCATGCCAGGATGCTTTTTACCAGATTGGTCTAATTTTGTTGATTGGCTTTTGAGAGCAAGTCATATAAAGTTTTCTAATGTTAGTAACAGTGGCCATATTTGATGGCAGATCTCCACCATTTGTGCATATCTAAAAGTCTTAATGCCAAAATAATTTCAGATTTCCAGGTAAAATTTTGTAAAGTGTTTTTTTGTGAAGTCATTAAAAATTTTATCTAATTTTAGTAATGGTAATCATATTTGATGGCAAATAGGCATTGTTTTAAAAAAAACTTAACGGCCTTCATGTCGCGACGGTTTCTGTCAAATTTGGTCAAATTCTGTGAACTGGTTTTTTAAGAAGAAATAACTGAAAGGTTTTTAAATTCAAATTTGTTAGTAACAGTAGCCATATTTGATGACAAGAATGATGACAATCACTTGTATAAATTTTAATGACTTCATGGCAGGATGCTTTGATTATCTTGTAAAATTCTGTTCAGCAGTTTTTGCAAGAAATCTGTTAAATGTTTCCAAGCTTTAGTAATGATTGCCATTTTTATTGCAAAATCATCACTTTTGTATAGATCTGAAAGGCTTTCATGCCAGGAGGCTTTCTGCCAAATTTGGTCATATTCTGTTCAATAGTTCTTGAGAAGTCATATACCGTATTTACTATATATATTGGGACACAATAAAATAATAATTTTTTTTCCTGTCCCAGAACTTATGGTGAAACTTTTTTTTACCTAAGTCATATGTCCCAAGACTTAAGAAATGAAATAAATTTGTATTGCATTTGTGCTCCCCCCCAATGCACTTTGCAATAAAATAGATAAACAAAACACTTATATGATAATAAAAAGAAAGAAACTAACCTTGCATTATTATCATTTATTCCTTTTCTTTCAATATGAGCATTAAAGAATAAAATATATTCATGAAATCCGTATATGTAGCATAGGATTCCATACTGTAGAGTGTATCGCTTATGTCCAATAACACACGCCATGCTGTTCATTGACATGAACACTGAGAAACAAACTGTGCTCAAAGGTCTGAATATATGTTCCAAGTGAAAACTGGATCCAACAAAATTGCAAACAAGAGGGAAATAATCAACCGCTATCATATGCCAACTTTGGTTACTTTTTTAAAAAAAAGATGTCAATACAAAGGTTATTTTATTGCAAAGCAAGCCAAAATTGGATGCCAACTATGGATTCTTATTAAGTGTGCCGATTTTTGGTTTTTGTTTTTTTTTTTTAGTATACAAAGAAAGACAGCTGAGATATGGAAACAAACTTTGGTTCCTTTTCACTGGTATGCATGGGAATTTTGAAAATAAATTGAAACAATGGAACAAATATTAAAGTGACACAATATAGTGCTTCATGCATGGACATCCATGACCCAGCATCGTCCAGAATATTTGGAGAAAATAAAATCATGTGATGAATTTGTGCAGGCCAGAAGAGAAGCATATGATTTCGCAAATGAGAGGGAAATAATCAACTGATATATTGAAGACAACTGTCATTCACGTATGACATGGTGTTAGGTGCAAAATAATCAAGACTGAATTATATCCATGTCTACTGTATGACAGTATCTCGCAAATAAAAATCATTATTTAAAAACACATTCACATGAGTGCAAGTGACAATCTTTTCATCAGCACGGATGACAAAAGTATCATTATTATTTACCCGCAAACATCAATGCTACTCTGTATTAATTATAACTACAGATGAAAAGCAGATAGAAGCCCGGGTGGTGAATAAACACAACTGGCAGTGAGCAGTAAACTACTTCTTTGAACTTACTGACAGGACATCAAAGACAAAGGTTATGTTTAATACAAAGCAAGCTGACCTCGGAAGCCAACTTTGGATACTCAGAAGCTATTTTTTTTTAAAGGCTATCAATAAAAAGGTTATTTTATTGCAAAGCAAGCTGACCTCAGAAGCCAACTATGGATTCTAAGTGTGCTGACTTTTTTTATTTTTTGAATATACAAAGATGGCTGAGATATGGAAGCAAACTTTGATTCCCTTTCACCGGTATTCACGGTAACTTTGAAAATAAATTGAAACAATGGAACAAATTTTTAAAGTGACACAATGTAGTGCATTGTGCACAAACACCGATGACCCAGCGTTGCCCAGAAGATTTGAAGAAAATAAAATCATATGATGAATTCCTGAAGGTCAGAAGAGAAGCAGATGATTTTGCAGACAATATAATCATTAGCACAGATGAAATTCTAGTGAACTTTGATTGCATTCCTGGATGGATTGACGATAAGATGGGGTCAAAAGTGTGAGAATTAGACTGGTGCAGATTTGAAAAAATCTGACTTTAGTCCTTGCAGTTTCTGCTTCAGGTGATGTGTTGCCTCTTACAAGTTTTTCACAGTATGAGAAAGCTAAAAAAAAATATTCATGCAAAAAAAGAATGGATCATGCATGTGCAGGAGAAGGGTTGTGTTGATGAGATGCGGCTGCAGTGGATTAAAGAGTTTTATCTCAAGTACACAGTTCTATAATATTTTTAAAATAAAATTTCAGTTGGAGTGCATTTTCCGACATGTAATTTTCGAATGATTTAAAAAGTGTCCCACAACTTATGACTAAAAAAAAATGATGTGTCCCAGAACATACAGTGCACAAAAAAATTACTTTTAAAATTAATTTATGGTATCCCAACAAATACGGTGTCCCAACATATATGATAAATACGGTAAAGGCTTTTCTATTTTTCATAATAGTTGGCATATTTGATAACAGACTGGCATCACTTGTAGTAATGGTTGACATGTTTGACAACAGACTGGCATCATTTGTAGTAATAGTTGATGTATTTGATAACAGACTGGCATCATTTGTAATAATGGTTGACATTTTATACAGACTGGCATTATTTGTAGTAATGGTTGACATACTTGATAAATAAATGGCATCATTTGTAATAATGGTTGACATATTTTACACAGACTGGCATCATTTGTATTGTAATGAGATAAACCCATGGACAGTAATTTTCTTTTTGTATAAGCTCATTTTCGTTTTGTTAAAGTTTATATTTGACTTTAAATGTTAGCGGGCTTTGTAGCACAATCTAGTGTCTTAGTTTGGGTCACGTGATTCCACCTGGGTATATATACGTGCCAACTGTGGCTGCAATGGTGTTATGAAGTGGTATTATATGAAGATGTCCCCTTGCAAGTGAAGCAGTATAATCACCTGCTAGAACAAGCATATTTGGTTGTAGTTCACTGAATAGGAAAGGGCCAAGCCGGGAAATTTAAGAAGTGTTGGGACAATGTCTTTCATTGACTAGGATACAGGCGCTATAAGGCTCATCTAAGAAATGTGGAAATCTTGTGACAATACACATTTTAACTGAAGAACTCTTCTCTCATCTTTCGTATTGTTTGTCTCTCTGTTGATCTTGATCGAGTAATGATGCGCGACAAGTCAGCGACACAGATGAAGACTCTGTGACCCAGTTGCCAACTCTGCAACCAAGTCAGTGACACAGTCGATGTCTCTGTGAACCAGTTGGTGACTCTGCGACCTAGTCGGCAACTTTGTGACCAAATCTGCGACTTAGTTGCTGACTGTGACTAAGTTGGTGACACAGTCTGTGACTCTGCAACCAAGTCTGCAACTTAGTCTGTGACTCTGTGACACAGTCAACGACACAGTCAGTGACTCTGCAACCAAGTCAGCGATCCAGTTGGCGATTCTGCGACTCACTCAGCAACCCAGTCAACTCTGCAACACAGACTATGATGCAAATGGTGACTCTGCAACCTAGTCTGCAACACAGCCAGTGAAACAGTCAATGACTCTGCGACCAAGTTGCAACTCTGTGACCAAGTCAGCAACTCTACGACCCAGTTGGTGTCTCTGCAACCCAGTAGGCAACTCCGTGACACATTAAGCTACTGAGTCTAGGACTCTGCAACTCACTTGGCAACCCAGCTGGCAACTCTGCAACCAAGTTAGCGACACAAGTGATGACTCTGTGGCTCACTCAGCAACCCAGTCGGTGACTTGGCAACCAAATCGGTGACACAGTCAAATACTCAGCGACCCAGTCAGTGAATCTGTGAGCCAGTTGGCAACCTGGCGACCCAGACAATGATCCAGTCGATGACTCATCAGCTCAGTCAATGACACAGTCAGTGACCACAGGACATTCAGTCATTGACTTAGCTAACCAGCGACTCAGTCAGAGACCCAGCCAGTGATAAGAAGCCAGGAATAAGACAGTATCACAATGGGGTAGAAATCTGTTGCACTCTGGAGCACCAGTTCCCAGACAGATTTAGTGGGGTATCACTCCAAATACAAAGACCTATCCTAAAGAACCCAAGATAGCAAGACTTGGGATAGTGTAGCCAAGGGAGTTTCCACCACAGTATCAATCTGAAAAGTCTTTATACTATAATACTTTCTTCTGAATGTTGTCAAATCTGTTCAAAGTTTTTTCTAAAAACTGTTTAGTGTTTTTCTATTTAAGTAATTGTGGCTATCTTTTATGACAAATTGACATCATTTGTACAATCTGATTAAAATCAGATCTCCACTGTCTTTGGTGAAGATCTGACAATGACTGCTTAGGGGTCATGTTCTCATGATCCATTTTATTACCATAATTGGTAATTTTATCAGCCAATCAGATGAAGTCTTACATTTTCATATTTGGTAGACAGACTGGTCAGTATGGCTGAAGAGCATCAATGTGTGCTGAATGATTTGAGTCACTTTCAGATTTCTGAAAGCTGCATTTCTTTTGGCTAATTCAAAGGTCACTAGAACATGACCCTAAGTGGTCACTATCAGATCTTTACACAGGACAGTGGAAATCTGATTTTAATCAGACTGTCATTTGCATAAACTTGAAAGTTCTTCATGCCAGAATGCATTTTGTTAAATTTAGTCAAATATGTGTCGCTGATTTTGAGAAACAGTCCTTTAAAAGTTATTATATTTTTAGTAATAGTAGGCATATTTCATGGCAGATCAAAATCATTTGTCCATATCTGAAAGGACTTCTTGTCAGAATGCTCTCTGCCAAGTTTGGTTTAAACTGGTCGTGTGGTTTTTGAGAAGTTAAAAATAGTAATCTTTGATGAACCAACACATGCAGGATGACAGGTAACTTGACCTTACGGCCAGTGGAGATAAGATGTTGACTTTTAGCAAATAAAGACAGCCCCCTGTTGTGAGAGATTGGTGCATAATTACAGTTCTAAGGGAAAATCCCGGCAAAGGCATAGTATATGTTAGTATTACATGCTGAGTAAATGAGCTTGCTGCATTTTCAGCTGCAAATTATTAGATCTGTGCAGAGAACCGGAAATTACAGTATTTGCAGGACATCTTCAACAAATCTCATGTTTTGACTGGTACTCAGAGCATCCAGACATCCATCGTAGGACATTGCTGAAAATCATTAGATCAAATTGCCTTTGATTTGTTTTTCCTTAAACTGCCAAACAAACACCTTAAAGAAGCAAAATTCAAAGGTCACTAGGTCTTGTTTATGACTATTTCAGGCATAGCAACTCAGCTTGTTGTCCATTAATAATAAATTTTAAAAGAACAGTAGAGTGGAAAAAAATACTGCTGGTGAAAATTAGCATAGTTTTCTGAAAAAAAAAGTGAATTTGTGAATTTTATAACAAATTAGTCTGAGAGGAAACTATTTATTCACTGAAGGAAGATCCAGAACCAAAAATGGCACATTTTCTTGTACATTTTTAAAATCAGGTACAGAGCATATCAATGATTTATTTTTTCATGACAACTTGTCATATCTAAATTGAATATTTAAATATTAAATTTCACAAACTCATGTTAATTTTTGGGAAAAAACGTCTGGCAAGAGCCATTTAAATTTCAGGATCTCTAGATATGTGGTTTTATGAAACAACAAACATGATGTAATGAATGAGCAACTGGTATCTGTAATCATTCAAAAATAAAGTTGCCACATGCTGTGAAAAACATACAACAATGCCAGTTAATCATGTTAAATTATATGGGTTTCTGTTATCAATCTGTTGACCAGGTTTGTGAAATGCAATTCAACATCTTATTTGGAGGCATTTTCACTATAACTTAAAAATAAATAAAAGAAATATAGCTTTAATGGTATTTTGATATTTTTAATTTACAAATTATTTAATCTATTTCTATTCATTTTTTAAAACAAAATTGGCTGTGAACATTTACAGGATTCTGACTGATAAAAGTGGACCTTTTATGATTTTATAATTTGCAACTTTTATGATTTTATGATTTGTATCTTTTATAATTTTATAATTTGTATCTTTCATGATTTTATAATTTGTATCTTTTATGATTTTATATAAATTTTGTGTGCAGAAACATTAACACTTAATAAAAATGTGGAATTCTTATGCATACATATTTGTTTGAATTAACAAGAATATCTTTGTTAATGTAATATGCAGAATATTCTAAATACAAAATATAGAAGCAATCTGATGAGTGTAGACACCTATAAAAACATGTAATTCCCAACCATTATCACCAATGAGATATACTGGTGTGATGTAACCAGGAAAAAGGGGGAGTAACTGACTTGGAGCATCTGGATAAAGAGAACATGGCTCAGCCCTAGGAAAATTAAATTTCAGCCTATTTTGTAATTACACTTTACCAGAAAAAGGGGATAACTGACTTGGAGTATCTGGGTAGAGAGAACATGGCCTGGTCCTTGGACAATTAAATTCCAGCCTATATTGTAATTATCTGATTAGTCAAAACTTTGAATGTTGAAGTAAAAGATTTGAATTAAAGAGAATTAACTGAGTGATAATGCATCTAAGAGCTGGATTTTCTGTTGAATGCCTGAAATAACAAAATTATGCAAGCCAAGAATTATAACTTACATCCAAATGGTCATCATAAGTGTGATTCATGAAATGTTCTTCAGCCTTTGTCACCAGTTTCTGCAAAATTCAAGAAAGACACAAGATTGAAACATTACAAGCTAATCCTGGCAACCATGCAAAATATCATGAGTGCATCACTGCAGTAACTCCTCAAACTTTAAGAACATCATGTTTCCATAACTTTAGTTGTACAAGTTCAAGGTCATCCTTTCTGGCATGTTATCTGTACAAACTGTTAATACCATCATCAGAAAGTTTAATGAAAATACCAATGACATTGCAAGAAATTCTGAGCCCTTCCCTCCCCAGCTCCTTCCCAATGAAAAGAAAAAATTGTTTTTGATGTAAATTTTGGGTCCCCACTTGACATGATCCCCAGCCACTCCCAAAGTTGCAGGATTTCCAATAAAAGGCCATCTCTTCTATACTTTTATTCTTTTTAACTGCTGAGTACCAAAATGATCTATTATTTTCTTCAGAAATTCCAAAGTGTTAAATTTAGTAACAAAAATATTTTCCTGCACATCCATGTTAACATGTTCACAAAACAAATGTAAGTGCAGTACACAATTTTTTGTCATGGCCTTTCATGCTGAAATTGATATCTTGTATCGAAAATAACCAAATTTGCCGTATCAAGATGCACCCACATGCTAAGCTTGGTTAAACCTCTAATTAATATTTTTTCTGGAAGAAAGTTATTTAAATGGCACCATCCAAAGAATTCACCGACTATATTCACAAACCAGGTTTGATAAAAACCCATTCATACTTGTTTGTATTATCATGCTCAAAAAGCCAAATGAAAATGGTGCCAATCTGATGTCAAATATGGCCACCACAGTGGCCATCTTTAAATGTTTGCTATTGTTACTTCTCCTTAATCAATGGTCATATCAACATGGGGTTTATACTGAAGGACTTCATAATTGGTCCTAAATGAAAATGGTGCTAATCTGATATCCAATATGGTTGCAAAAGCAGCCATCTTGACAGTCTTGTTATTGATACAAAGTTATATTGACATGGTGCTTTCACCAGAAGACTTCTTATGACGTCTAGCTGATCCTAAATAAACATGGTGACATTCATACATCCAGTATGGCTACCACTGCTATCATCAAGAGAATCTTGTTATTATTACTCCTCCAGTGTGGATGGTTGTATCAACATGATGTTCTGACTAAAAGACTTCTTATGATGTCTAGTTGGTCCTAAATAAATGTGGTGGTACTTAGACATCAAAAATGGATAGCAATCTTGTAAATCTTGTTATCCCTTCTCCTGAATGAGTGATCTTATCAGCAGGAAATTTTGATGCAAAGGATGGATGGCTAATCAACATGAGGTTTTCTTCTTATTATACCTAACTGGTTCTAAATGAAAATTGTATCATTTGTACATACAATATGGCTGCCATAATGGCTGTCATGAAATTCTTGCAGTTGTTTCTACCCCCAGAATGGATGGGCATACTGACATGATGTTTTCACCTTAAGAGTTCTAACTTGTACTAAATGAAAATGGTGCCAATCTGGCATCCAACTTATTTACCACAGCAGCACATTTGAAAATCTTGTTAATGCTGAAGAATATCAGTTATGGTTCAACATGTGGCAGTTGAAAGGAAGAAATGGTTTTATCTTGAATTCCTGGAAATCATTTCCAAAGGAGAAGCAGCTGGGAGGTCACATTGGCACCATTTTCACTGAGGACCAACTATATATAATTACAAATGTTTCAGTGAAAATCTCATGTAGATATGATCATCGCTTTCAGCTGAGTTGTCAAAACAAAATGTTCAGGGATGGCAACTATTGTTCAGAACCAATTTACTTAGGTCCACCTAGATTTCCAAAAAGCTTCTCAATAAAAATCACATACTGTATCTATGGGACCATTTATTCAGAAGAAGCTATGATTTCAATATCTCTACAATGGCAGCCACTTTATAGATCTGACTGGCACCATTTTTATTTTTTTAGAACCAACAACATAATTATTTTTGGGGGTGAGAACCCAATATCAATACAACTGTCAATATTGGTAAAGTAGACATAGCAAGATTTATAAAATAAATACTATTGCCACAAAAATATTCTCATTCAGGCCCAATTATACATTATTAAGATGTCTTTACTGGATGACTGAGTGTAAACATTTTCATTTAAGACCAACTAGACATCATAAGAAGTCTCAAAGTGAAAAACTCATGTAAATGCAATCATCCATTCCTCCAGAGAAGCACATATAAAAAATTTCAAAATGGCACAATTTTCATTTAGGACCAAACAGACATAATCTGAAATTGTTTTGAGAAAACCCCCTGTTGATCTGACCATCCATTACAGAGGAGGAAGAGATGGGTAGCATTAACACAGTTTTCAGGATAGATGTGTACCATTTTCATTTTGGGCCAACTAGATAGACATCATAAGAAGCCCTTAAGTTAAAACCAAATGTCAATATGGCTAGATTAACAAGATTTATTAGATGGCTGTCATGGCATCCATACTGTGCATCATATACATTCAGGACAAACCAGAGATCATAAAAAGTATTTTATTGATAACCTAAAGTTAGAAGGAGTAGCTCTAACACAATTTTCAAGATGGCCATTGTAGCAGCCATATTAGATATCAGATAGGCAAGATTTTGTTTATTACCAACTAGACATCAGAAAAAGTCTTTTAGTGAAAATCACATGTTAGAGGATTGGCGATAACAAAATTTTCAAGATGGCCACTGGCTGTCATACTGGATATCCAAGGATCACCATTTTTGTTAAGGACAAACCAGACCTAGGGATGAATGTGGCTGTAAAGTTTCTTGGCAATTATCATGGCTGCAATAACAAACTTGTGCAAATAGATACTTGATCACATAACCTTTTCTATGACCAAGAAACAAAAAAGAATACAATGAATAGCATTTCAGTCATCTGCCCTTTGTTTCAAAGTCCTCTTTATAGGCACTAGCAGAGTATAGTTGACTGTGGTTATTAATGACCAATGGGTTCTAATGGATCTCTTCCTTTGGTTAAGATCCTAAACTAAACATTATGTGTAGAACCATTTTTTTAATTAGACTTCCTATGACTGTGACTGCTTACCTGTAGAATCCAGAATCTGTAGGTTTCTTTGTTACTCAAAGTGCAAACATCCAGAAATTTGGTGAAATAAGTTACCTCAGAACTAAAACAAATTTTTCTTTTGAGCCATAGTGAATTTTGGCCATGATCTGTTTTGATCTCAAGATCTATTAGGTCTTTTATACCTTAAGTACAAGCACTCCACAAAGTAAAGCCTTCATTCACTCAAGGTGACCTTTCTCTTTTAGCCTTTTGGTCACATATCCATAGGATTCTTTCTTACCCAACCTGTAGGTCATCTACAATCTTGGGTGCAGATACATGGTTGATAAACTTAAATTCTGTACAAAAATTACTTTTCTTCTCTGTCACAATGACTATGACCTTTGACCTTTTGAAGAAAAAACTAATATAGACTTCTTTCTTATCATAAGTGCAAGCCTGCAACAAAGTTTGGTCAAAATCTGTAATGCAAAACTAATATTCTTGTGCAGAAAACATTTCCCTATGCCACAGAAATATCAATCACAATCCCTTTGACCCCAAATTTGACATAGACTTCATTTTTAACTCATACCATCCACAAAGTTTGGTCTGGGTATGTGATGTAGAACAAATGGAACTCTGCAAAATTTGTTTTGGTTACAGTGACCATTTGACCCTAAAATTAAAAGGGTTCTTCTTTTCCCTAAAGTGCAAAATCATGCACAAAATTAGGTAACTGTAGATGGCAGAAAAATTGGGTTATTGTGCTGAAATGAAACTTAACAGACAGACATCAAAATATAATATGCTCTGTCTTATGAAGGGTGATTACAAAAATGGACTGTCATAATCCACAAGCTGCCTTGATATATCCTCAAAGTTTTCTCTGATTTCTAAAATAATTTTTTTACTGATGGCTAATGATATTTTTTGAAGCAAAGAAAATTTCTTAATGTTGGTTCACTGTGAACCTAATAAATCCTCTCCTACAGCAAAACATTTGCCATGCTAATTTGACAACCCATAATTCTACAGTCCATGCTGGATAGTAACCCACTCCTCTTTTTAGACAATTTTAGAAAATTCTAGTTAAAAAAACATTTAACCCACTCATGACCTCTCCAAAATTTTACAAAAGTGACCACACAATGATTATCACAGATGAAACACAACAGGTTATCAGTAGAAGGGGTAACGAGTGATCCAGTCTCCATCAGCTATAAAATGAGATGCAAAGAAAGCACCCAGATCAAGCTACTCTACTGATGATGTGTTTATTATGTACCCAAAACATACATTTTATAATAAAAAGAGAAAATCTTTATATAACTTTTTCTCTTTAACTTTAATGCCATCCATCTATTCACAATATACATTGTGTATAATAATGACACAAGTGTTATGCAAATGATTGGTTAATGTCATTCTTGACAGCGAGGTACGTAAATTTGTACAAGATGGACATCTGACGTGTCTCTAGGAAAAGTAGTAGTAATGATTTGTATAATATAATATATAATAAAACCATAATAAAATCTAACATTGAGACATATGTGTTTCTTTGTTTGTAATATAACGTTGTATAATTTACCTTAATGGCATTGACCTTGTAGTTCAGAAGACAACCAATGTCTTTAGCCATATTACTGACTACATCTCTTCCATCTTTTTCAATGATGCCAGAAAAATCTTTATACTTCTGAAATTGACAAAAAAAGAAGCACATGTTAGTAATGAAATATTAATAAGTTGTAAATGTGGCAAATTCACTGAAATTTAATTTGGTAAATTTAATAAAATATTGTTGAAGAATTATTGCACATATCAGGATTCCTACACGTCACTGGAATTAAAATTGTTAACTTCCATTTAACCAATGCAAATTTTTCCTGGCCAAATGTTTCCAAAATTTGTAGATACAAAAAGGAAAAGAATAGTGTAAACCACAAATTATATACCCACCCAATGTATAATAGTCCTCTATGTAGATAAGCAATATTTTGGTCCAAAAATATTGTTTCCTCCTTAAGTAATAGTGACCTTGACCCTTGTCCTTTTGACCCAAAATTTATAAACTTGTCTTCTTTGCTATAAGTGCAAGCCATCCATAAAGTTTGGGCCAGGTCTGTGATGTAGGACTAATGTTGTTGTGAATAATGACTTTGACATTTGACCTTTGAACCCCAAAATCAATAGCCCTCTTCCATACTCCAAATGCAACCCATCCAAAGAGTTATGTAATTTAAAACCATTTCTATTTTTTCACTCATAACAATCTTGACCTTTTGATGCCAAACTCAACAGGGTTCCTACTTATACAAAATGCAAGCTATTCACAAATGTTTGGTGTAATAAATGATGGAAAACTCCAGTTATTGTTTGTACATAATTATTCTTTGTTTTGAATGACCTTGACCTTTGACCAATTGACCACAACATAAATGTGATTCTTCCTTGTTCTTAGTGAAAGCCATCCATAACAAATGGGCCAGATATATAATGCAGAACTAATGTTATTTTGTGGAAATCATTTTTCAGAGTGCAGAAACCAGTTTTTATTCATTCAGTCAATGCACTTAACCTTTGACCTTTGGGACATATAGATTATGAAGAGCTCAGGTTATTGAGCAAAAACCCTTTTCTATTCTTTCAACGTGACCATGATCTTGACCTTGTGAACCTGAAATAAATAGGGTTATTCCTTACCCTAACTTCTAGCCATCCATGCAGTTTGGTAACTGTAGATGGTAGAGAACTCGGGTTATTGTGCAGAAACGTTCTTTCACTATCATTGATCTTGATCTTGAACCTTTTTGAGCCTGACTATCTCAATAGGTTTCTTACTCTTTTAGATGCAAGCTACCCACAAAGTTTGGTAACTGTAAACGGTGGAAAAAGTTATTGTTCAGAAAGCATTTTCTTTCCCTCCGTGACAATGACCCTGACCTTTTGTACTCGATATCAATAGCATTCCTCCTTATTGCAGGTGCAAGACATTTACTATCAAAATCTGCTACACTCCTTATCACCCATGGCTGCCTGCATGGAAATTTCCTCATTTTTTGTGAGTTGGCATAAACAAAATATGTCCTCAGCAAAACAATGTGACAATCTTCAATGCATAATGAAAGTACCTGTTTATTAATTGCATTTGAAAGAGAAACTTTGATTGGCTCATTCAAACAGCATAAAAGGTCATGTTGGGTAACAATGGAGAGAATGTTTCACTCGAGCTCTTAGTGACTTAACCAGAGTTTTAAGGCATTTTGATGTGAAATGAGGAAATCTCTGCACAGGCATCCATGGGTGGTAAAGGAGCATGGCAGATTATTGTCCATGGCTAGCAACAATGGACATGTACGAAGTTTGGCAACTGTAGACATTGGACAATTAAAGCTCTTGTGCATAAACAAATCTGGTGACAGATGGCTGGATGGACAACATCTTAACATGAATGTATAAAAATGGCAAGAAGGACTGGCAGGTGTGTACAAATTGGGGCATTTCACTATTCATTATGTCTCAGACATTAATATACCTTATATAATTTGTTTAAATGATAATAATTACCTTCAGAGGAAACATCTTAATTATAAGAATATTAGAAGAAATTGTCACACTATTTTCAAATATTAGATTATCAAAACCAAAACTTTTGTCTAAAAAATGTAATGGAATACTAAAACCTGAACTTTATCATGTTAAATGGAATTAGTTTCAGTGGATAATAACTTTAAAAAAATTAACAAATAGCACAAAAATACCCTTATTTTATGTGTTGTATATGTTTTTGTTATAAATTTTATAGTACTGGAATTAATTTCATCTGCTATTAATCTTGCACCAGTTTTGGTACTGCACTATACAAAACTGGGATCATATCACTGGTTCCTTAGTTATTTTTTATTTAGCAGTGCTTATTTTCCTTAAGTTTTTATCAATTTTTAAGCATTATGTTTGAAAACAATTTAAAGATCTTAGCCTCTTATCTTTAAAGGCTATAAATTTATTTTTTATTTTTTATTGGTTTATCTGCCTATAAACTTTTTCAACATTTTATCCTTAATAATTGAAGGAAACTTTTAATTGGTATTATATAGAAAGGATGTAATATTCACACATACTTCTTATAAGTTGAGTCTTTAAATACAAACAACATAGACTCAGATCTGCCACTGCATAATGTGCCAGCAGATCAGCATCTGTGTTGTTTGTTCTACTGATTACTCTAAGCAAATGGGACAGATCCAGATCTGCCAGAAAATTATGTGATGGCAGTTTTGGGGCTGTGCAGTTTGCGCTTGGACTTGTAAGCAAGTGTGTGGTATTACTAAGCTGACTGTGAAATGTTTTAGTCCATTGTTTTACCTATCTTAAAAATTAAAATCAAGATTTGTACTATATCCTTTGTTAATTTTATTTTAATTCAAAAGCAAACTCTGATAATAGTCTGAGTAAATATGGAGTACCTATATTTATGCAAATTTTCATTGGCAGTAGAATGATGTTATTAAAGATCATAACAAGTTGGACATTTTGATTCATTAGTGATTAACTCTGTTTTTAATTAGCATTTTCTTGTCTATTTAAATAAAAAGAAACTAGGCAAGTAACGCATGTTTTCATTTGTTAATATACATATGAAGAGTGATTGCTTTGTGAATAAGTGGTTGCCTGGTATCATATTTCAGTTTGTTTACTTGGGCTTGATTTTTTATACATTCCCATACCCTGAATGAAATATTTTTGTATATTTCTGACAACCATAAGATAAATTATTATTTTGCCATCTGTGAAGAAATAGAAAATATTGTGGCAAAAGAATTATTTCAGTAAGTGAGGACAACCCTAGGATCACAAGACTGGTGCAAGAGACTTGGGGAGGGCAAATAGAACTTATAACTCAAGAAATGTGTAGCAATCAATATATTATAGCTGCCCAAGTGTTTCTGAGCTGTCACAATGATGTCCAGAGCATCAAGTCCAATTTGTTGGACATGTTTGTTTCTTGGACTCATCTGTTTTATCAATGGTCATATATCATGGTTTAACTTCTGACAAGCTAATACATGTCTGTCTGCACAGATAATCCCTTTGCCATTTCTTGACCAATTAACCTTACTTCGGTCCTTATTACGTGACAAGAATCAGGAGATGTGTTTCCTTCAAGGGATTTGAACAAATGGTATAATTTCATGACTTCTATCGGCAGTTTAAAACCGATCTTTGCAACTTGTAGACGACAGGCTAAATAATAGCAAAGAGGCAGATCAATAGAAAAAGCATAAATTTTTCTGCAACTTATCAACTGCTGTTTTTCATACCACATTTACTATATTAACGCCTGTAAATTGCCAATCAATAGTGGATTAAACATGTTCACTTAAAATCATTGAAAAATCAGCACTGAATAATTGATCTATTAGGTACTGTTTGACATTGTTCATAGTTGGATGTCTCTTTTGGACATCTTTGTCAGTTCATAGTACATTCATAGTTATTTGTCCTTTTCTGTATACATCTCTCCCTCATGCCACGATATCTCAGGAACCCACTTAAAATGTAGGGATCATATTCAGAAATCATTTTTCCACCAAGAAAATTCTGAAAGAATTGGCCCCTATTTGTTAAATATAAAGAAAATGATGCTCAAAGCTAGTAAATTAAAACTTGATGCATTGCTCAATTTATTGTTGGGTAGTGCCAGGAAATCTGATTCAACATCATAAAATTCACATCTTTTAAGAAGTCACATATTTTGTTAACTTTTCAGTACAAACAAAACTTCTCAGTACACTGTAAATAACAATATTCAACAATATTTTGATCCATCAAAATGTAAGTAATGCCTACTGGTTGCAGCACTTTAAGAGATAAATGCCAATTTAATACGTTTTGTAGAGTGAAATTCAAGTTTTAATAATCTTCTAACTTTGGTTTCAATGTAATCATCATACATGCTCCATGCTGTCTTGTATTAAGTGCCAATTTACCATCACATCTATGTCCACATGCATTTCTGTCAACCTAGTTAAGTGCTGACCATGTTTTAATCTCCAATTTGCATGTTTGTTGTATTGTTCATCATCATCATCAATCCCTTAACCCAAGATGTTGTTGGGGCATCACAGTTGACTTTACAACCAAATCTCTCCATCTTTCCCTGTTATCTACTGTCCTTTGGGAATCTCCAAATTCCATGCCTGTCCACTCCTTAATGTTGTCTTCCCACCTCTTTTTCTGTCTGCCTCTTCTTCTGCACCCATGCACTGTACCTTGCAAGATTGTTTTTGCCAGTCCAGATGATTCTGAGACATGACCATACCACTTCAGTTTGCGCTTTTTTACACTGGTCAAGAGGTCTTCATATGGTCTGATGGCTCGTTGGATCCTTGTATTGTATTGTAACAATCAAATAAAATTAGATCTGCTTTGTATTATCATATTAATTACATCTGCTGAAGGGTCCCCAGGTGCTTGTATGGCTTAAAGTGCTTGCCTTTACTAATCACTGCCATCTCACTTCTGTTCATGTGGGTTCAAGTCTCGGCCTCGGCCTATGTAGGAATGTTAAAAAGCTTGCCAGCAGCTTCCTGTGACATGGGTCAGTGGTTCTTCCCAGGGTTTATCCAGGTTCTTCCTCCGCCAGTTATACTGGCCACCATGTATTTACTGTATAGCCTATTCTGTGCTGAAGAAAGGCATTAAGCCAACAACAACAACAACAACAACATCTTCTGAATCAAATCAAACAAAAGGTGTGGAATAATAAAATAAAAAGTTACAAGGCATTTAAATCCTACCCCTGTTAGAGCTAAAAATCATGATAGTAATTAAGGTCAAATCATTTCAACTGATTAATTGAAATCCATTATACATATTATCAAGTAGGTAACAAAATTAAAGTATATCACATATGTGACCAATAACAGCAAGATAAACAAAGTCAATGGAGAACTCAGTGCATAAAAAATTGGAGAATTGAGTTCCAAAGTTTGTAGTGAACTTAAAATTCATAAATTGATGATCAGAGATTTGCTCATTAATAAGCAGAAATTTCAATATTACTTGCAATGAAACTGCAGCATCAATTTTACTAATAGAACAATGCATTTAAAAAAATCAACTGAGCTTTGACATTGATGGTTATTGTTTCATGAATCAAATGTCCTTAGTTTTTGGAAAAAGGAAATTTTGTTTTGTTGTGATTCAACAATAACACTTGAATATATTTGCATTTGGAAGCAAAAGCTGCTACATAAACACAATGTTTTCAGAGGTACGTGTGATGTGTCTTGTGACCTCTTGGAGTAATGTTTTAATGATCTGTCAAATGTTGATCTTAAAAATAAACGTAATACAGAAAAGGAACCAACTTCATTAGAAAAAGCATTTTATTGACAATTATTCCAAACACAAATATAAAACAAATCATGGGTTACAATATAAAACTCACCCTTACCTCTTGGGAATGAATTATAAAAGACCTAATGCTGAAAGTTATATATTTCTAATAAGGTTTCACCTTTTCATTTATGTGTGTGAGTGTGTGATTTGGATCTTTAATGTAGCTTTAAAAAATTTTCAGTCATATCGCTATGATGTCTGCAGTGTGGAACTTTATAGTGACACCTAGCACTGGGGCATCATGTCATAGACATGTAGCATCACATCTCACCCAGTCATATTATCCTCACACCAGGTTGACCAGTCCTAACATTAAACTCTTAATGCTGAACACCAAGCGAGGCAGCTGCTAGTACCATTTTTATAAATCTTTGGTATTACTCTGCAGAAGTTTGAACCCGTGACCTCCTGCATCCGAGGCAGACGCTCTGATCACTCGGCCACCAAAACGGTCTTTCATTTATGTATTAGTCCTCTATTACTATAGTACTGATTACTATAGTACATTTTATATTTTTTAAAAAATATGAAATTTTGTGTGCACAAACCATTTTATCTTCAATCAGTGACCTTAACCTTTTTGACCTTGAAAACGATAAGCTTCTTTTGTGCCTTAAGTGCAAACCATGCACAAAGATTACTGGAAGGCTGGTCTGTTGTGTTATTGTCCAGAAGCCATTTTTCTTCTTTCAGTCAGCGACCTTGACCTTTTGACCTTTTGACATACATATTCCATACCCCCAATTTGAAAGTGATCCACAAAATTTAGTTGATGGATGTCAAGTTGAAATAATGTCATTATGTGGAAATTATTTTTATTCTTTAAGTCACAGTAACCTTGACCTTAGCCATTTTGACTTCGAAATCAATAGAAGTCTTCCAAACAAAGGCAACCATCCACTAAATTTGATGCCCACAGATAATTGAAAACTAGATTTTGTGAGAAAATAATTTTTCTTCTTTCAACCAGTGACAGTGACCTTTGACTTTCTGAGCCTGAAATCAATAGGATTCTTCTGTACCCCAGGTGCTA
Source organism: Megalonaias nervosa (assembly GCA_016617855.1). Lineage (NCBI taxonomy): Eukaryota > Metazoa > Mollusca > Bivalvia > Unionida > Unionidae > Megalonaias > Megalonaias nervosa. The sequence goes on from JAECUM010001979.1 coordinate 70,651, forward strand.
GCCATCCATAAACTTTTGTAAACAGACCTCAAGTTGTTGTGTTGAGATCATTTCTGTCCAGTGACAGCAACCTTGACCTTTGAGCTTTTGTGCTTCCTTAACCAGGTGCATATTATCCACAAAGTTTGATAACTGTAGGTGGCTGAAAAACTGAAGTTATTGCACTGAAATGAAATTGGTAGCAAAGAAATGGCTGGGCATACGGACACATGGGCAAAAGTAAAGAATAATATACTCTACTTTGTGACATGAGTATTACAGGAATTAGCAAACATCATAATTATATCCAAATTGTCCAAGAGTTCATAGTTCATGTCACACCGATGTAAAAAAACAATATAATAAGGGTGACCTAATGTATCATTTTCATGATAAGGAGTATAAGGAAAAATACAACCATGCCATACATCTATAAAAATGCCAAAGCTAAACATATATAGTTTTTCTATCCTTTGCATCAAAACCAGACAATACTGGAAGATGATTACCCAATCTGTATATCAAGACACAGGCTAGCTCACATGCTATGATGTAGGATGCCACTCAAGGAAAGACGATCAATTTTAAGTTGCAATTTGTCCACCTAACTTAATGTCATTGCTAAATGTTTTAGTGTAAATTAAATTTCCCATTGGAATAATGAAGTCATCAGCTATAAATTCATGTTTAGTCAGCTGGCTTTGCATCCTGACTGCTACTGTGATTTAATTGAGACTGGTTCCATGAAAAATGACTCATTTCCAGTCTATCAATCTAGACTAATGTTGATTAACACTTGCTTTGCTTAAAACTGGTTAAGACTTAAACTTTCATGCAAAGATGAAATTAAAATTATATTTGTGGAGTTCATTAAACACCCCTCACTTTAAGGCCTTTCATTAAAGCATGGTTCAACTTATAAGGCAAAAATGGTCATGGATACCATTTTATTAAGGATAGTAAGATTATATCAGTTACATCAAAAAAAAGCAGTCTCACTATAGGGCAGTATACTATGGCATGCAATGGTCCACATTATAATCAGGGAATACTGTGTCAAGCTCTTCATTATAAGGCAGTCTCACTGTAAGACAGCATTCTATTATGACTCCCATGGACAGTAATATAATGAGAGAGCACCATTTCATGTACATCATAACAAGGCAATGTCACTATAAGGCAATATATTCTACATTTCCATGGATAGTGTTTTAATGAAGGAGTCCTGTCTGATTACTCCCTGTTATCTACATATCTTGTACATGTTACAGTGGCCTTGGACGTGTAGATAACTCCATGTCAATACTTCCATAGAATGGCATATTAGGACAATAAGGGGCCCCTTTTAACTAAATATAAGATTTATTAAGTAGTACAGAACACGTTATCATTACAAGTTATTGGTTCAAAACTTTCAGCATCACATCATCAGAGTACTGAAGGAAACAACATAACTTCTTACCATTTTAAAAATATTGCAGCCAGAATGGAAAGGCAACATTTTTCATTGCACTGAGTATTATTGGGAAAACTAGCACAATCTTGATATGCTGTCTATAAACATGCATTTTGTTACATAATTTCAAACACAACCTAAATCAAGAAAAGGAAACCACTCCTTGTTACAATTACATTGATGGTTCAAGACTGAAGTTTAGTGGTTTAAATTATGATTTATATTCAAAGATTGAATAATCCATAAAAACCATCTTTTTTTCTGGTAATAAGTGCAATTATTGAAACTATTCTGTTTATACTTATATGTGTGTGTGTGTGTGTGTGTGTGTGTGTTTCTTTTTGTATGTGTTTTGTATGTGTGCTTGTGTGTACTTTATTTTGTAACCACTTGAACAAGTATCCAGATTTATGATGTCATATTTTTTTGTTACTGCTGGGGAAACAGTACTCAAAGCTCATGCCTTTACTGAATCACCCAAATTCTGTGTCTGTGCTTGCATTTGATGACATTTCTGAAATAAATATGGTTCTAAACTAAATACACAGTGATTCTGACATTTCCTTGTATTCTCTTCAAGAATCATATTGATTCCTGACCAGTGACATGACTTTGCCAAAAATATTCTGCTTTGCTTACTTTCAGTATATTTCAATGCTTTCTAACTTCTAGTAAACAAAGAATTAAAGTATTTTGCTCTCTCTTTACTCTTAACAAAGAAATATACTGCAAAGACATTAGCCACTTCATCTTGGTACTTCATTAATGAAAATAATGGTTGTTGGTACCAAGATAGAGCAACAAATGACACCTTTTGCACATATGAATTTTAAAGTGAAATATATGGCATGCCATGTCATTGGCCACATTTCATACAGAAAATCTGCCTTTTTTTTCAGATATGACCATGCCGTGCACAGTTTTGTACTGACAACTCTGTTGGCTGCTTGCTTTTTAATGGAATATGCAACACAATATTGGCTATATAAGCTGAGAAAATGGGAACTAAGTGCCTTTCCTAATAACAACATGAGACACGCTGACTCTGCCCATCTTTGGTGGGTATGGAACATGTAACCTTGGGATTATGAACCCAATGCTCTACCAGCTGGACTACAGTGATAATCCTGTAGATTTATCATCTTTTACACATCTCATAAAGAAATATACTTAAGTGGATTCTTTTTATAATAGTAATGGCATGGACAGTAGTATGGTGTTGTTTGTGTTCCCATAGCAAGTTTCAGTTTGAAGATGTGTCATTGGCAATTGCAATTTTGAGCAGTCAAAGACATGTGGAATCCTGCATTTGGTATTTATTGCAGCCTAACAAAACTAAAAAATTCATGAAAAAATTTGCCTGAAATGTTTTGTTAAATCAGATTACAACAAGATAACAAGTTCAAAATGTATTTTGACAGATTCTATAAATAAATCTACCATCTAATGTGCCATCAATACAATCAAAGGCAACAAAAATAATTACATGCTAGACTATAAGAGAAGTTTTAGATTTTGCTGAACTTTGACAATTCTAATACAGATTGAGATGAATTGATTCTTGCCATTTAGTACAGAATCTGTAATTGATTCTCTCCAATCAGTGTACAGTCTGTAATTGATTCTTGCCATCAGTGTACAGTCTGTAATTGATTCTTGCAAATCAGTGTACAGTCTGTAATTGATTCTTGCCATCAGTGTACAGTCTGTAATTGATTCTTGCAAATCAGTGAACAGTCTGTAAATGATTTTTGCCATTCAGTGTACAACTTGTAATTTTTCAAACCTTCTGGTATTTTTTCATCAAACACCATTCTATAAAAATCATATATATTTTTGTTTTTAATCTTTTTTATACAGAGAATTAGGTATTCTTACTGAAATTTGTCAATATTTGTCAATACAATCTGATATATATATATATATATATATATATATATATATATATATATATATATATATATATATATATATATGGTCATAAAATAAGTAACAGAAAACTGAGAACCAAATTTGTAAAATTCAACAAATAATTTATTTCCCTAAAATACAAAGTGAAAATTTTAAAAAGAACTTATGGTATTGTGAAATATAAAAAAACCCAAATAATCCAAAAATTTCAAACACAAGTCATAATGATTAAAGTGCTGACCAAACTAGTGGTATTCTGAAATAAACACTGGAAGTGTTGATGTGCCTGTGGTGTCCTGTGTCCTGGTGATGTGCCAACAGTATTTTGTTGAATCATAATAATGCAATACAAGAATGTATCCTTATTTGAAATTTCACTATAAATCCAAGTCTCTATTTCCAAGAATGTTATTTTTGAGCACTTTGTATTTCTAGAGAAGAATAACTTGAATTAAATAATTTGAATAAATAAATTCCAGCCTAAATGAAATACTGGACACAACAATAATACAACTGATTCTGCTCAGATCTTACAGTATGAATAAATACTGTTTCCAATAAAGATTTCATACTTTTCTACCTTACCTAGGTCACAATTAGCATTTTCTAAAAAAACAATTACCTAATGGAAATTTTCATTCCAGAAGGTTCCAAATGCTTAAAAGGTAAAATCTTAGTTATAATAGGAAGGTCTGTTACTAAAATTATAATAAAGAACATAGTAAATACAATGTCCTTGACACAGACCAAGATAAATATGTTTACTTCTGCTAATAATGACCCTAATATTAAATCCATACTCATAGAGCAAATATTAGCTATGTATTAACTGTTCACAGAATATTTAAAAAAAATCAATGATTTTGGTCAGGTTCACAATGAATATGATTTTGGATAGGGTCAGCTACAAAATGCAACTTTACATAACCCACATAAATAAATCAAGCTAACAAACAAACAATGCTATATATGAATTACAGGGCATATGGTAACCTTAAGACCATCATTACCTTTATACCCTGGGGAACCTTATTGTTTCCGGAGTCAATACCACAATAATCTTCTTAATAGATGCCACCAAGCAGAGAATCTGACAGAAGATTGATCACCTGATTTGACTGTAATGATCAACTTGGATGAAGTGCAAGCTTTCATGAATGGCTTATGCAAATTAAATGCAGAATAATGACATATAAATAACAGGAAATTTGCTAGGTTTAATGGTTTTAAGACTCATGCAGGAAAAAAACAAATATACTACATTTAACCTTGCAGAAAGCACATAAATCATTAACTGAATGTATAGCAAAGGCCCTATCCTGTTGACAGACAATATGGTGACAGATTCAAATCTAATCTGTTATATCATCTGATTACCCTCCCATTTGTTTGTACCACCCTATTGATTTTAAAACTCAAACGCACTAAGGATATGAAAAATGCACAAAATTAAGTCATTCTATTCATTGATTATAATTTGTAACCTGACTGTGCCCAAGGGGTCCCATGCAATGTTGACTTGTTGGCATTTCAAAGCAAACGTAAGCTATCAATGTAAACAAGCAGACAGACTGCTCACCATCTTTTACTGTTTTCTAGAACAGTCCATTTCAGTAAATCTGTGACATCTCTGTCCATTATCTGCAATTGTCTAGTTTAAATATTTCTCAAACAAACTGAACAAATAAAAAGAAGGAACTCTTGTATATATACATTCAAAGAGAGATAACTCCAAACATTTATAGAATTATTGGGATTATCTAAGATGGTGAACTACATCACATCTGTTGCTAAAAAATATAGAGTTGCCCATGCGAATATGGCAACAGTGTTACTGAAGACAGTAGTAAAGAAAACTCCCATTTGATTCAAAATGCCAACAAGTTGACAGTGTTTGGGACCCCCTGGTGATAATCAGGTCAGAACTTATAAATCAATGAATAAAATGACTAAAATCTGCGCATTTTTTTATCCTTGATGCCTTTTGTTTTTAAAATTGGTAGTGGGGGGTACAAACAAACTGGAGAGTATGAGAAAACTCTAGTACTTGGTTGGCTTGTATATACGGTGGAAAATACCATAATAACAGCTGTTTAGTACCCTTACCATTACACAAATTCTTCAGTCCAATCAATATCACCATTTAAAAAAACACTATTTCTCAACTAGAAAACCATAATAAAAATAAGTACCATACATACTTGCTTATAAGACAAGTCCAACTACGAACTGCACAGACCCAGATCTGTAGTCACATAATGCGCCGACAGATCTGGTTCTGTGCAGTTTGTTAGGAGCAATCAGTATAACATAGACCCGAGTCTGTAAGAGCATTATGATATGGCAGGTCAGGATCTTTGTTGTTTGCAATTTGATGCAACGGATAAGTGAGTATACATGGTATGACATAAAGTAATCAGTTGGTTTAATGTCCCTCTCTGATTTCAATACACAGTAATATAAATATCGTACCATTTCCTATTACATTCCACAGCTTTGCCATATTTTTCTTTGATGAGGAACTGGGATTTTAAGCTGACTGGGAATTAATGGACATATTTAGTAATACACGTCACAAATTGACATCTAAAACTCCTTTTTTATCATGCGTGTTTGCGGTTCTAGGCTAATACATCAAGAAATGCCGTATTTCCCCATGTGCTGTATCATTTGTAATTTTGTGTAACAAAAGTATGGTAACAATCAAAGTATTGAGAAGGTAAAAGTGTTTTAATTTGCAACAGATCTGAATGAAGAACACGAGTCCAGAGAGACTGCATTTCGTTGTGCTCTTCACTATCATGAACATACTCCTCTAAAGCATCCTTATAATATTTTTTTAAATTATCTTTTCTTTAAATGTCACAAAATAGTTTATATTAACTTTTGAGACCTTACTGGAGGAATTCTGGTCATTACTTCGTCTTAAAAGTGCAAGTGGAACAATTTCCAAGGAGAAACCTACAATCACCTCTAATCACTTATGTACATTTAGATTGCCTCCCCTGAAATCTGAATGCTCAGGGTGCATATCTCCTTTGTTACTAATTTAAGTTAGACCATGAAGTTTGTTACTATTATTAATAATACAAACTATATTTAGTAATAGATAATTAACATCATGCCATAGGCAAGGAGGGACTGGAATCCATCTATGGAAAAAAATAATTACAACTGTAGAGAGTTTGATGTATTACAAATTAGAAATAATACAGTATATAATGTACCTACTGCAAACAATGTAAAGCAAACATTTTCACTGTGTCTCCACTGTTAATTTGAAATTATAAATGGAACAAACAGCATAAACCCTACCATAATGAAATTGTACATCTTGGTCAATATACTGTTCACATATTTGTAAATGTTATTCATGAGAGAATTCAATATTAAAACTTCACATATGAATATACTGTAAATTACAGAACTTTTACAACCATAACATTTATGCCAATTTAGTGAAACATATAAATTCATGAAATGTTTGGCTGCATTGATGACAGACTTTAAGGAATCATCATAAAAGTTTCACCGACAACAAATTTTACCTTGAATTTGTTTTAGTTTATCAACTCTGTCCTCTGTTTAATGACTGCTATGTGCTTGATAATATGGACAAAATATCAAAGTAAGATCTATGTTATCTGTTTAATGACTGCTATGTGCTTAATAATATGGACAAAATATCAAGGTAAGATCTATGTTATGTACTGTTTAATGACTGCTATGTGCTTAATAATATGGACAAAATATCAAGGTAAGATCTATGTTATGTACTGTTTAATGACTGCTATGTGCTTAATAATATGGACAAAATATCAAGGTAAGATCTATGTTATCTGTTTAATGACTGCTATGTGCTTAATAATATGGACAAAATATCAAGGTAAGATCTATGTTATGTACTGTTTAATGACTGCTATGTGCTTAATAATATGGACAAAATATCAAGGTAAGATCTATGTTATCTGTTTAATGACTGCTATGTGCTTGATAATATGGACAAAATATCAAGGTAAGATCTATGTTATGTACTGTTCTTAATACAGAAAGAAAAATGCAGCTTTCAAGCACTGATTAATTTTGTCAGATAGAATCATTACAATCAGTATATATGAAGAAAATACAAAAGATAAAAGTGCAACAGTATTAAAAATGTCTGAAATATTATGTATGCACAAATGCATTATGAGATGAAGTCCTGAGTAGAACAAACAGAATGATAAATACCAGACCTCCATTAAATATCCAGTATGTTTGAGATTACAGTCTTTACAGGCATCCATTGATGTTAATCCTTTAGTTATTAATTTCAATCCAAGAAGAGATAAAGCATACATGTGACAGAAAAGACAGGTCACGTCAGGACAAATCAGGAGGTTTCAAAATTTGGTCAGGAGCCTCAGCTTCAAAAGAGGGAGGATTTTCCTTGACATGATTTTAACACACAAACTTACAAAAATTACAAGCAATGAACAAATTACCATTTTTTTAAATATTAAAATATGTGCATTATCTCAGTCAGTTTTTTCACAGTAACTTATTGCCATTCATACTCATTTTACTGCCATTCATACTCATTTTACTGCCATTCATACTCATTTTACATGTACCACAAGTAGTTTTAGCATTTCTTAGGTCAATGCTGGATTATATAGGTGGCAGTCCTCATGACTGCTGACCTTAACTCTAAGGAGATGATGTATTGTTACTGTAACTAGGTTTTTTCTAGAGTCAGCCCAAAGTTTTCCTCAGAAAGGAAAATGGACCTCTCATCAGAGCATTACTTGGTGAAAGGCATTGTTTCAATACCAGACAAAGCTGGAAGGGTACAATTGGCATGTCAGTTCAGCTTGAACACTCACTGCACATGTTACTTCAAAGAGAATGAAAGAAAAAATTACCTTTAACTACCCTTTGTCCTTACCACTATAAAACCTATTGTTGTCCATGCCACGTCCTCTATTCAAAGAAAGATGTTTTGTCGACAAAAAAATTCAGGCTGGTTAGTAACATCAACTGTGTACAATGAATATTTACAAAGGGTGGAAACTGAACCCTTCCAGCTTTGTCTGGTATTCAAAGAATGCCCCTCATCCTTCACATTCATTAAGAGTAATGTTCAATGCTCAGATGAGGGAACCATTCTTTCCCATACCAGCAAAGATGTTCCGGGTTCAGTTGGCATACTTCAAAGCTTGTCAACAAAAGGCAGTCATAACACAACTGCAGACACCTGATGTTCCAATTATTTATGTCCAAACAAGTTATGAGAATACTGTACATAAAAGGCCCACAAATAAAATGGACCTGGACTCCTGTATAGTAGCTCTTGACAGTTGACAGAAGGGATATCTGGAAAGGTTCTCTTAAGGCTTTAGCTTGCTTTTTGCTTCTAAAATTCATAAATGTCTTACCAGACGACCACTTGGCAGTATCCAGTATTATTTTTAAGGGCAGTCCTAGGCTATAGGCTTTTAAAGTTCAAGCACTTCATATAGAATAAGCTTTGAATTTCTTGATATGAATACCATCATTTGTTCAAATGTACTTCAACTATCTTGACAATGCATCTGTTGAGATACTTCTTAAGTTCTGAATGAAACAAATACCTGCTCCGAGTTCCTCCTTTTCCTTTGTTTATCCAAACAAAAAAGTAGTGTTGTAACAATACACAATTCAGGTTTGTGATATTTATACAAAACTAATGGCTTGATGGTCATCCATACCATAATGTTTTTAACAAAATTAATATTTGGAATGAAACATTATTTTTTGGAATTTTCATATCATTATGATTCAATGCTAAATGGTTGCACCTTTGACCTTTCACTGTTGCCATCAAATATGCTAATTTGCATGAAAAATCTTTTTTCAGTGACAACTGTTCTTAAAGACACATCCATGCCAAATACTCCTCTCCCTCGATAACTCATGCACAACGGGGTCCACAAACACAGACCGCACTATAAGCAAGGGCGCAAGTTACCGAGGGACCTCCAAAAGTTGAAAAAATTCGCTTAGATATCGAGAAAACAGCAGAGTGGGGGGGGTAGGGAACTGTGCCGTTTAATGACTGAATGCTCATTTTACAATCACGTCGATAATTATTTTTAATAATGCACTTTTTCTAATAAAGTTGTTCATTATTCTGTTTAAATAACATTTATTTTCAAAATGTCCAACATGTGAAAGATCGTTCCACTGGTTTCAACAACCATCACATATACGCAAAACATCTGTGTATTACGTCACTGCTTTTTGTGTTCTTGACGAGTCTGGTTCCCAGAGTGGTATTTAATGGTATCCTGCCAAATTGGGAGTCAAAAGAGCGGGAAACTAGACTAACTGTCGATACACCAACAAACAAGATTCCTTTTCTTCAAAAACACGCGAATTTATTTCGTGAGACAATCGTTACGTCGGATCTAAATTTTTGTATTGTTCAGTTAGTACTGTATTGATGTCATAATTTCACTGGAAGTAATAATGAAACTTCTTATCATCCTTGAGGATATCTCTAATTGCCAGTTCAAAAATTCTCTGAAACTCGCTTGCCCACAATGGTCCGTATCTGTGAAACCAAGCTCTTTATTTTACGAAGTATAGTATTCTTTTCGCTTGGTTGCCATGCTATCTTTGATCACAGTTACCAATGAGTCGGTTAATTTAAGGTAGTTTATGTTACATACACAATAACATTTATAACAGTGATTGATCAAATGAAGTGAGTTCATCCGACATACGACCAGGGCCGCTAGATTTTAAATTTGTAGGATTTTTGTGCCTTTTAACTTTTCTTTTATTCCAGCTCCTTTATTTGATTTTATTCAAAAGACATAATTAACATGATAACACAAAGGAGGCCAGCTTTTTAATTCAGTGCAATAAAACAACAAATACTTCCACAAACAGTTATCAAAACACGGTCGGCACCTAATTAGGTTCTCAGAGAAACGCTCGCGGACATAGCTGTTACAGTAGATTGCCAAGTTTTACGTTTAATTACAAGAGGACACATTGTATTTATGATGATTACACTTAAAAGGAACTAAAAGATAGAACTAGAACATAAATTTCAATTGATTAAAAAAAAAATGATTTAATTGGTATTTATTTATTAAAGTACTGCCTCCAGTCAGTGACTTATGCATATTTTCATTTATTGAAATTTCCTTACATATCGTTAATTGCGGTGTACTACCGTTTAGAAAGAAAATGTAAAAAAATTGTATGACTTATTTTTAAATTTGATATTTCATAATGTTGATTAAAATTTCAGGTCCTATCTACCGTTTTCGATGATAAAACAAGCGATATATCAAAGTTTCTGTTACTAATTTTGATCGCGATTTTCTTCAAGTTCAAAAATAGGAATCAATTTTTTGGGTATTTTCTGGTTTAAAAAATGGGATCCACGCCTGACCCCGTGTTACAAGTGGGTTCACGAGTTATTGAGGGAGTGGTGTACCTTAAAACAATGGAAACAGATCATATTTTCATATATCTGATGGGTTTAAGTAGTACACACCTTTCATGAACCTTGATATGAACTGGTTGTTAATAAAGTAGTTACTACCAACCAAAGTTAAAGTTTGAACTAATGTGGATTTGTGTTTGTTTACAACACGATATTACTTTTCTGCACCATGCAAATTTACCAGACAACTAATTAATATTATCTGCTTCAGAGGAATCATGGGAATTGCAGTTGTATTTAGAATACTGAAGACATCATTTTCACCACGTAAAGTTGTATTGTTTACATGTAGATTTCCTCCATGACCCAATGATACATTCTGAAACTCCATTTACTCAGGGCTGACCTAACAAATGACACTTAACTACTGGTAAATGCATGGATAGATCAACAGATGAGTCATTTTTGACAAAAGGGTTGTCTGTAAGCATTGGGTGTAAGGGAGGAAGCCAAGTTTGAGTTTTCCAAAGGGAACAAGCATAAAAACCTTGTTTGCCTGTTCAACTATGATTTTCTCTAGGATTTGGTTGGTCAACTTGAAAGGTGAAAAAAACATCAATGGAACCAAACTCGGCCCAATTTATAGATAAGGAATCAGTTGCAAAAGCATGGGCATCTGGATGACAAGAAACATACTTATCAATTTGATGATTTGCCCGTGATGCATACAGATCAATTTCTGGGAAAAAAAATATGTCCACTCGAACTATGAAAATTATTTAAATTCATTTTCCATTCTGCAAACTCCTGAAAAAGTGGGATAATTTGTCAGCTTGAATGTTAGTTTCCCTGGTATATGAACAGAAGAAAGATGCATTCCTCTTTGAAAACAACACAGTAATATATCTTTGTTCAATCTATAAATGGAACTATCTGAGCTACCATCTTTGTTAATGTACCAAACAACTGTTCTCACACTTAATGCAAATGTGCTTGTGGATTATCCCTGTGAACAAACGTTTCAAACCAAATTTAACAGCTAACAATTCCAAATACTTTAATATGATCTGTTCTCTCTGCTTCTGTCCATCTGCCATCAGTTTCAGTATGGTTCCAATGTGCACTGCAACCTGATCTAGATGCATCAGTCCATACATACATGTAATGAGAAACACTTGGTGGTCAAATAGCCTCCCCATTTATGTTTTCCAAGTTAGACAACCACCAGTGAACTTCAGCCTTCCTGGCATCCAGCAGTGTCACCATTATATTGACCCTTACATTTGGCCAGGGCTAGGTTCTTGTCCCTATCCAACTCCCTATAATACAGTTGTACCAAGCAAACAGCTTTCATTGAAAATGTAAACATACCAACTAGACTGGCAACACATCTTATTTTCACTGTTCTCTCTCAAAACAGAAGTGTACCTATATAGATTTTTCTTAATTTTATCTTGTCCCAATTATACTGTGAAATCTAGGGAGTTAATGACAAATCCCAGATGAACATCTGTCTGAGATGGAAAAAGAACCGATTTCTCTTACTTCATTTGGAACCCAACCTTTCGAAGAAAAAATTACAAGCAATTTTGCATCATTCAAACACTTACTGATTGTTTGTGCCAAGACCAAAGAGTAATCTATATAATAAAAACAAATTATACCATTGGATCTCACAAAAGCAAATATAGGTTTCTGAACTTTGCCGAAAATTCTGGGACTTGATATTAGACAAAATGAAAGAACGCAAAATTTATACATCTGTCTACTCCAGAAAAATTCAAATATTTCCCATGAGGTTTGAAAATAGGATTGCTGAAACAAGCATCTTTCAAATCATTTGACACAAACTAGTCTCCTTTCAAAAAGAATCTAAAATAGTATCAAAAGTTTCCATTTTGAAATGGAAATATTCAACAAATAAGTTTAGAGCTTTCAGATTTATAATCAGTCTAAACTTCCCATTGTGCTTGTGAACTATAAACAAGTTGGATATGAGCTGGTTGGCTACATGCCAGTGGGTTCAATAGCCCCTTTTTGTACCAGTTCATGAATTTTAATACACACTACTTCACACTCATGTGGTAGAATTTAATACGTTTTGGAATAAATCGTTTTGGCTCTTCCAAAATTCAATCTTGCAGCCTAAAGCTCTATTTGTAATATACACTCAAGTGGTAGAATTTAATACGTTTTGGAATAAATCGTTTTGGCTCTTCCAAAATTCAATCTTGCAGCCTAAAGCTCTATTTGTAATATCCAAGAGCTGTCAGTGTTTTTGTTTTTTGTTCCTTCATCTAGACAGCAAGATGTTCTACCTGATGAGACACTAACAATTTACACCCAGTTAATTTTTGGATGTGGAATGCTCTGTATAGAGCTAGATGCTGCCTAAATTCCTCCTATTCTGATCTCTCTGACATTAATTAACATTGTATCTGCCACACCTAGTTACAGCCCCTAAACAAATCACTGGACTCGAACTGTCCCTGATCACAAAATCTTTTGTTTTTAAAGTTCTGATAAGGCCTCCTAATTGAGCTGTACATGTCCTTTCATTCATTTCAGGAGGATATCCCCAAATAATACTGACTCTCTGATGTAGGTAAATCAGCATTACACAATGACTGTTGAAATGGTTTAAGGTCTTTGTTTTTTTGCGCATGAAATATCACCTCTGAATAGACAACTCCCTAAAAACACCTGCAAGAATTGTCAGTTTGTATGACAGCCATCTTTTTTTGAGACATTGATGAAGTTTTCTATTGCAAACCAGCTGCCATTGTCAAACTTGGTACAAAACCAGACGCAACAATTTTCTGGATGTTTTGAAGAGATTTATTCTGTTGCTGCACTCCAGCAGACACAATTCTTGGTGGGATGATAAACTTACAATTGGCAGGGACCAAGATTTTTTTATCTTGAACATATTTGGACAAATTTGCCTCATTTTTAACCACAGTGGAGAAAGAGGTTGTACAGAATCATCAATCAAGGGACCAAACACCTCCTCATAGTTAAAAATTGAGAGAAGTTTTAATCACTCTTGCATACATTTATCGTTAAACTGCAGTGTGTTTGCATTAAACTCACCAAGTTCTAGAGAGTTCTCATCAGATTTGGACCCAAACATCATGATCAATTTCCTGGCTACGATCATTGGACATTATAGCAGTAGATGTAGATGCCATTGGATTACATTCTGCTTTAACTTTGTTCCTAAGTCAATATAGGCTCCTGAAGTGCTGCAAGTTGTTGTTTTGTGGTCATCCTCTTTTTCTTACCTGTTTTTATTCTCCATCGTCTTTGCACATTTCAGCAGTTTCTCAACTACAGCCAAATTGAATATAGGTTGAGAAAACCTGTTTGCTTTTCTTTGAATAACTGAAGTGCCTTCCAACTGCAATAGTGCAGACATGGCGTCATTGGGCACAACACCATGTGTTGACCCCTTCTGTGTATTTTTCTTTGGTCGAGTAAACAATGTTTCGACAGGTGAAAATTGTGAAGAAACATTTTTGCGCAAGAGGGCACCATATCTTTTTGGACACTCATTTTGGCAACTTCTTCCCTAATAGCAAAAGGTATTTCATTAGCTGAAAAAAACTGCAAACTAGTTGTCAGCATTGGAGTCGTTAAAGCTCAATGAGTCAGATTTATCCATCTGGGAAAGAAGGACCCAACACAAAACAACAACCGCAGCAAGCAAAATGAGAAAAAAGGTAAGAAAATTTCAAATTATGGTTTTACTTAGATTTTAATACATGCTCAAGTCTCAGGTATCACAACAGCTAGCTGTCTGTGTGCACCAAAAGCACTAGAATGAGAGAGGACATGGCACAGGCAACACCGAGTTCTATAGTGGTAAGGAGAAAGGGCAGGTCCAAGGTAACTTTTTCTTTCATACTCTTTGAAGTAGCATATGCAGTTAGTGTCTTCTCTGAAATGCCAATTGAAACCAGATCAGCTTTGCTGGTATGGGAAAGAATGTCCTCTTTAGTATCTGCACTGGAATGTGGCGATGTCAGCACAACTTTATTGATTTCACCAAGAAGTTTACATTGTTTCCTGTGGGTATATTCAGAATGATGACAAACCTAATTTGCTGACACCTTTATTGTCATTATTATCATCATTCTATAATAATGGCAATCAAATCCAGGAAGTGAGTATCATTTAGTATTATAATAGATACGACAAAGACCCAAGTTATCCTGGGTATTATGGATTACGATGGCACTTACTGACATGTACTTTGGTCTGGGTACATTCATGTTTACAAAGGATTAACCATGGTCAGTGGTGTTTATATAAGCTTTAGAGATGAGTTTGTTCATGTTGAACATATATTTGGCCTAAACAGTGTGGTTACTGATTGTGTTCTGCAGATGGTCACTCATGAAAGTAAGGGTTTTTTTTGGGGGGGGGGGAAACTAAATTTAATGATGCAGTATTTACCCGTTTCTATTGCATAGCAGGTACTTGTCTGGGAGGAAAATATCAACTGAATGATGAACATTCTGTTCTCTCATTTGTGTGAACCAGAAACTTCCAGAACACCGGATCACACTGTGTGGGAGCCATGTACATCTTGGGCATGCATGCGAGAATTTCTGCATACATTTTTCAGTAGCCTGATATTGTAAGATTCAACATTGTATACATAAAGAAGATTAGTCACCTCTTATGTGGGTCAGTGAGTGAATTATTATCGTCTTGTATGTTAAATATTCTTTATGAACTTCAGGACTATATCCCATTCAATTTTTATTGCTGTTTAATTAAGCTGTCTTGAGAATTTTTTTCATACTTGTTCTGTACATGTGGTGTATGTCTTGGCATTTTATTTTTCCCTTCTGAGGGTGCAAATATTAATAATAATAATGAGAGTATGGAATTTTTGTCATTAGATCTGGTTTTTCAACCCAGAAAAGTAATAGCTATGTAATAGTAACAGGTGTGGTATTACTGGTATTAAAATAGGAATTTATGTGATATTTCACTTGCCTGATTTTGGTGTTTTGGCATTGGCACTCTTGGACATATCAACAAACTTCAAACAATGAAGTCAAACTGACCCAGTTTTCTGCCACTTGAGGTCTTGATCGATCCAACCATAATCAATTAACATCTTTATTAATTTCCAAATTACTTTTGATCATACATAGTTTAGACTATAATCCATCTGGCCATCTTTACAAAGCAGGACATAACTTGTGCAATGAATCAAAGTAATGATTATTGTACTATATTGATTTAGCTTTTTAGTAACCCAACCATAATCATTTAATGTCTTTAATTCCTTCCGAATTACTTTTGCTCAAAATTTAATGATTTTGCAAGGATTTAATAATGCAAAAATGTTTTTAAAAATCCAAGAAAATGGAAAAAAAAACAGTTACCCCATTTTATTATTTCCCTTGCTCAATCCTACATTTACTTGCATCATACTTCTAAACTTGATAGCTAAATGAGATCATATTTTTAATATAATCCAGATGACCATTTCAAATGAAGTTCACACAAATGTGCAGAGATCATAGCCTGTGTATATAAACACCTTAAACTGAACTTTTGCATATTAAGTAGTATTTTCCATATGGTTGGATTTTTGTGACCAGTTCAAAAATAACCAAATCAACTCCATGAAACTTAGGTACAACATAATGACAGACCTGTACATGATTATGTGTCTGTGTAGTGCAAAGTATGCTTACTAATGTGGTTTATGACATACACTGTATATATTTATTAGTGTGATTTATGACATACACTGTATATATTTATTAGTGTGATTTATGACATACACTGAATATATTTAGTAGTCTGATTTATGACATACACTGTATATATTTAGTAGTCTGATTTATGACATACACTGTATATATTTAGTAGTCTGATTTATGACATACACTGAAAATATATAGAAGTGTGATTTATGACATACACTATATATTTAGTAGTGCGATTTGTGACATACACTATATATTTAGTAGTGTACTTTATGACATACACTCTATATATTTAGTAGTGTACTTTATGACATACACTATATATTTAGTAGTGATTTATGAATACATTATATTTACTGTTCTTATTCATGACACACAATATATATTTACTAGTGTGATTTCTGACATACACATTATATTTGCTAGTGATTTATGACACACACTCACTGTATTTACTAGTGATTTATGACTAATTTACTAGTGTGATTTATAACAAAAAATATATTTATTATTGTGACTTATGACATATACTGTGTAGTTACTATTTATGCTATACACTGTGGAGCACAATTTATGATATAAACTCTATTTATACTGATGATTTCTGACATACACTATATTTACTAATGATTTATGACATATATTTACCAGTGTGATTTATGACATATGCTATATTTACTAGTGACTAATGACATACATTGTATTTTTACTAGTGATTTTTTAGATATATGTACCAGTGTGATATATGACATGCACTATATTTTTTACTCCTGATTTATGACAAATATTTACCAGTGTGACTTATGACATACACTGTATTTTTACTAGTGATTTCTGAGTTATATTTACCCATGTGATTTATGACATATACTGTATTTTTACTAATGATTTATGACATCACTATATTTACTAATGATTTATGACATATATTTACCAGTGTGATTTATGACATACACTGTATTTTTACTTGGGATTTCTGACATACACTATATTTACTAGTGATTTATGACATATTTACCAGAATGATTTATAACATGTACTGTATAGATACTAATGTGATTTATGACATACACTGTATTTTTACTACTGATTTATGACATACACTATATTTACTAATGATTTATGATATATTTACCAGAATGATTTATAACATGTTCTGTATAGACACTAATGTGATTTATGACATATGTTGTATATTAACTAGTGCAATTTATGACATGCTGTATATTTACTAGAGTGAAATATGACACACTGTATTTACTATTGTAATTATGATGTACAATGTGCATTTACAAGGAGTGAAAAGATTAATTAACATATGAATGCATCAATACTCTTCCTATACTGATAGCAATATCGATAAAAGAGGTGATGATATGATATAGAATGATTCTTAAACTATACAAGTTACTTTAATCTTCAGTAGTCATGAAGAAATATTAGTTGTTTGCCTTTTTGTTCTTTAAAATTAAGAATTCATTTGAGACAAATGTCATGTGAATATGCAATGACATTTCTGTCAGATTAAAGTAATTAAAAAAACCTACTGACTACACCCACTTGCCTTCTACAAATTAATGCAAGATTATTAACTTGTGTGGTTTTAAATCCCCCCTCAATTCCAAGCTAATTATTACATCCCTTCAGTATGTTCTGTCACTGATAACATATATTAATGTAAAGAAGACATTCCAGACTTGTTCTTCATGTATGATTTAGATACTTTACTGATCATTTAATAACCACTTTTACGCGAAACTTCCCTGTTGCTTCGTATCTTGTCTATTTGGATTGAATTTTACAGCTGTACTTCTGGTATTTCTCACAGTGAAATATGCTACATTTAATTCTGATTGGTGGTTATTGTTTGTTCAAGTCCAGGGAAAGACAATAACTACCAATCAGATTTAAATGTAAGATTATTCACTGCATAACATACCATAAAAATTGCATACAAACTCGATCCAAATAGATAAAAGCAACAAGTAAGCTTCTTGCAAAAGTGGCTATTAAATAATGTATAAAATATTTAAGGCATACATGGGGAACAAGTTTAGAATGTCTCCTTTTTCAGTGATATATGTAATCATCAACTGACCATGCCAATGGGATTTAAAAAATAGCACAGAAATGGCACTGCACAAGTTATGGTAACCTAGTTAATTTCTAGAAATTTTGATCAAAATAGATATAAAACAACAAATAAGCTTCCTGAAAAGTGGCTATTAAATGTTCTGTTAAGAACTTAAGTTGCATATGTGGAACAAGTTTGGAATGTCTCCTTTTATATGGATACTTACACATAAAAAAAAATTAGCATAGAATTCTTGAGGGAGCAGATTCAAAACCACACAAGTGACCTTGTTAATTTCTGGAAGGCAAGGATACTGTAAATAATTTCCTTTTTGACTGACAGAAATGAGTGGCTGTGGCTCTTGCAGTTGTTTTGCATATGCCACAGATATATTATGATGGATTTGGTTCTTAATCATCCCCACTGCCACATTCTGATTTCTTCAAGATAAAGATTTTCCTTGAGCAAGGAAATTGCACCATTGCTTCTGTTTTGAAGGTAAAATTGTAAGACCTTCAAATTTTGAATGAAAATATGAAATAAGATATTTTTAAAGCATTCATAGAGTTCAAAACAAAGGTTGTGGTGACCAAGAGAAGTCTTCCATCTGATCAAATGGAGGAACAGACAGAAAGGGTCTAAAAGGTTGAATCAAAGCCACTGACAACTAAGGAACAGGTACTGAAGTCTGTTTGGAAGAATTTTTTTTTATCTTATCAAGGATGTTAATAGCATATCAACAGATGAAAAAGTCTGTCTGTTTGTAATCTTTATGCTGGATATACAACCATGCTGTGTCAATACATGTAAAATGGCACCACCCTACCACTGAGAGACCTTCTAAAGATGAAAAGACCATCAAGTTCATATGTGTAATGATAACGTGTTGTATCATAGAGTATTGAGTATTGTATTGATACATAGCTCTGGCATATTGTTTCACCCTTAGTATTTATTTGTGTGATTTATGACATACACTGTGCATTTGCTAATGTGATTTATAACATGCAGTGTGTATTTACTAGTGTGATTTATGACATACATTGTACATTTGCTAATGTGATCTATAACATACAGTGTATTTGCTAACGATTATGACATACACTGTGTATTTACTAGTTCGATATATAACATACAGTGCATTTTACTAGTGATTTATGACTTACACCATATTTACTAGTGTGAGTTATGACATAACTTTGTATTTACTAATGTGACATATGACAATACAATGCTTTTACTAGTGTGATATATGACATACAATGCATTTACTAGTGTGATATATGACATACACCATATTTACTAGTGTGATATATGACATACAATGCATTTACTAGTGTGATATATGACATACAATGCATTTACTAGTGTGATATATGACATACACCATATTTACTAGTGTGATATATGACATACAATGCATTTACTAGTGTGATATATGACATACAATACATTTACTAATGTGATATATGACATACACCATATTTACTAGTGTGATATATGACATACAATGCATTTACTAGTGTGATATATGACATACAATGCATTTACTAGTGTGATATATGACATACACTGTATTTACTAATGTGATTTATGACATACAATGCATTTACTAGAGTGATGTATGAGATAAGTGCATTTTACTAGTGTGATATATGATATACACTGTATTTACTAGTGTGATTTATGACATACACTGTGCATTTTGCTAGTGTGATTCATGACAAACACTATTTACTAGTGTGATTTATGACATACAGTGCATTTTACTAGTGTGATATATGATATATGCTGTGCATTTACTAGTGATTTATGACATACACTCTATTTACTAGTGTGATTTATGACATACAGTGCATTTTACTAGTGTCATATATGACATACATTGTGTATTTACAAGTGCTATTTATGACATACACTGTATTTACTAGTGTGATTTATGACATATGCTCTGTAAATACTAGTGTGATTTATGACATATGCTCTATATTTACTAGTGTAGTTTATGATATACAGTGCATTTTACTAGTGTTATATATGACATACACTGTGTATTTACAAGTGCTATTTATGACATACACTGTATTTACTAGTGTGATTTATGACATACAGTGCATTTTACTAGTGTTATATATGACATACACTGTGTATTTACAAGTGCTATTTATGACATACACTGTATTTACTAGTGTGATTTATGACATATGCTCTATATTTACTAGTGTAGTTTATGATATACACTGATGGATGAACTAACAAGCATATTTCTTAAACGATTTACACAACTGAACCATTGTAATCTATATATATGACATAATTTATTGAATAAACAAATAGGTTTGACTGAACACATACTTATCTGGAGAAGAATAATTTCTACTATTGTAATTGAACACACTGAAGAATGCATGCTTGTAGATTGTGTTTGAAGCACATAGGTTGATACAGAAAGCATAATTAGATATGGCACATTATGTTTACGTGTATTCACTGTTCTGATAATACAAAATGTTTGGAACCTGCAATACTGAAGAAATTAAACAAACATATTTTATTTGCAAATAGTTACAAAACTTTCAACTAGCACCACAAAAGCAATTCAAAAACACTGTGTACATGAATTGCAATCAATGAGTAGGTGGCTTGAATCTTGACCAAAACAGCCCAGGTTGGCTTTTGTGGTGCATCACCATTAAGCACTAAACAGTTTTCTATGTGCTGATGTGTTATTAAACACCAAATGATCAATCAATCAATCAATCAATCAATCAACTGAAAATGCAATAATTTTGACCAAAAATAGATATTTGATTTGCTAATTTTCTTTTCTGACTGATCTGATACAAGGCTAGAAATTATATTATGTCCTTGACATGGCAAGATTGTGCTAATACAACAGAATGAACTGTAATTTTGCAAATCTTTCCACCAATTTCATCATTTAATTTTAATTTGCTTGCTTTTTAGCCATTGATAAATATATTGACTAAAGTGCAGAATTAATCATTTCAGTCCTTACATTCCCAGAAGATCACTGTTCATTGCAATGCGGATTATTTGTCACATATAGTATATACTCATTGCAAGTCAGATCCAACTACATAGACCCAGACCTGCCATCGCATAAGGTGCAGAATATATTGGTCTATACAGTTTGATAGGAATTATCAGACGAAAACAAACAACATACACCCTGATATGCCAGCACATTATGTAACAGTAGGTGGCTCTGTCTTGTGACTGAATATACACAGTTTGCTATAATCTTCACTGAAGCAAGTTATATGTTCCCTTGATATGCCACTAATTATATACACATTAGAGGAGGTAATGTCTAATCCAACTTTATTGAGGGTAACACTTTTAAATATATTAGTTCATAAACTATGTAATATACTTTATTTGAACAACAATTTTGGGGTTTTCAGTATAAAGTAATCCAAAATAAATGTGAAAAGGAAACCTCCATATCTGACCTTGAAGAAATATAAAGGTCATGATACATCAGTGACTCTTGTTCTTCAAAGTGAATATATTGTACTACCTACCCTTTCATACCCTAATTTTCATGAACCATCATTCTATAAAAATCCTAACTTTCTGGGGTCCTCTCATCTTCTACACATAATTTGTTTTTGCATCAAGAACTTGTATATGTAAACTGTAGGTACTTAAGACAAACATAATTATTATTTACCTGTAATTATTTGTGCATCACAAAAATATAATTAACAAAATGTGTAAGAAGAAAAGGCAACAGAGTAATTTACGAAATATCCCTGAACATTTAGATAATGAAGCCTTATGGTAACCCTGTATCTCAGAAAACAACTATTCTGTGACTTGTAGACCAATTAAAACAAAACACTAAACTTTCCCATTACACATACTGTCACATAAATTCAAGAATAGTGTTCTCCAAGGAAGAATATTCTCCTTCCAAATATCAATCTAATCACTTGGTTTAAATGTACGGACATCTTCTGCCATAACATGTACATGTAATCATCTCAGAAGCTATTATGAGGCTGTAATCTCCATTGATTCCTTAATTAAAAAATGCAGATATTCAATACATTGGATAAATGTTTTGTTTCTCAGTATCTTCTCAAAATTCCCTGAAAATATTCCATCCATTCTTGTCCACCAAGTGATGG
Organism: Megalonaias nervosa; assembly: GCA_016617855.1. NCBI lineage: Eukaryota > Metazoa > Mollusca > Bivalvia > Unionida > Unionidae > Megalonaias > Megalonaias nervosa. The sequence goes on from JAECUM010001979.1 coordinate 93,380, forward strand.
ATTATGGTTCCTTCACTGATGAGGTGTTTTTATGGTCAGTGTTCCTTTCAGTCCATGTCAAACTACTGTACTGACAAAAGTTGCTTGTTTAAAGCTGACAGTAAATCAGTAAACACGGTAGAACAGTAATAAATATGGCCAGGCATATGATTTAGAATACACATCAGTGACATTTAAATGCACAGTTCCTTTTTCTGCTAAAAACTGATGCATAATGTGCAAAATCTGGTCCAATTCTGTTGACTGGTTTTTGAGAGGAAGTTATTTCAAGTCTATTTTTAGTAACTGAAGTCATATTGGCTGCAGATATGCATCATTTCTACAAATTGTAAAGACCTTACTACAAGAATGCTTTTTGTCAAATTAAATAAAATTTGTTTTGTACCTTTTGCGAATAGTTGTTTAAATGTTTTTCTGTTTAAAGTTACATTGGCCATATGGGATGGCAAATCAATGTCATTTCTACAAATCTGAAAGACTCATTCTGAGCTCATACATTTGAATCTACCAGCATTAGTCCAAAAGTACCATTTTAAAGGCCATCTACTGCACTTACCATTTCATAGTTGAAATCTACTGCTTTTGAATATTACAATAATGTAAAAGAAAATTCAATTAAAAACCCAAACACTGCATTTTTATGTCTTCTATCAACACATTACAGAAAACCAGCCAGAGACAGTCTACTTGGGACTGGAATTATGTTCCACCAGCACAATGATCAGTGCGATGATGCATGGCAGATCCATTCTTGAAGAACAATTAACATGTTTACACAAAATTAACATGTTTATACAACAAGCCATTTATTGATTACCTTATTGCTGGAATATGGGGAGTCTTTTGAGGTGTGACAAGTAATAAAGGAATAAAAGGGGGTCATTATGTCATCTGAGCCTTTGATGAATATTGGCTGACCATTGATGGATGAGAGACAAAAGACAGAGACACAGACCATTAAAGCTGTCAACAGGTACTCACCTATTGATAATAATCTGGGTAATAAAATGGGCAACTGGGTACTCATTTAAAAAAAAATATTTCCTAGTTTAACTGCAGATCCAAGCAGCAAAAATAAAGGTGTGTTTTTCATACAGTTTTCAGTAATTATGGTATGTAATATATAGATTGCTCTTTTTATGCTCAGATTACGCTTTTTTGCCACTAATATTAGAAATAATTATGCTTATACCTCTCTTGGGGTTTGGCATGTACTAACCTACAACAAAGCAGTTCAGGTTCACATTTAATACAATTTCCCTTTGATCGGTTACCTGGGTCATCAATCATTAGGATCAACAGGTACCCAGCGGATGTTTCCCAAAATTTTTACTGCTTTACCAACCATAAATTATTTTGGCAAATACACAAAAGTAAGTATTTTGATTTTTTTTGTTTGGTGATGTTTATTTGTTACTGTATTGTTTGGTGATGTTTTAAGAAGAATATTTAAGTACAGTTCTTCCATATTTTGTTAATTCATGACTAAATGCCCAAACGTTTGCTTTCTTCCAGTGCAAAGAGTAAGAAACCATCAGCTAAGTAATATTGTTCAACAGTGGATGGATGTCAGTTTAAAGTGTTCAGGCTAGTAGCATGTGTCCTGAGTTTGTATTATGTGTTTCGAATGTATTGATCTTTTGTATTTCATGCACATAAATTCAGTTTAATCTCTAGATAAAATATATCATTTAACAGTATATCACAAGATAATTACTTTTGAAGTTGAGATAATTATTCATAAAAGCATAAATACGTTATGTATTTTTCATCATTTATTTAAAGTCTAAATAAATCTTTATTTTTTTAAATAATTAACAGTAGTGAAACTTGCAAACAGATTTTTTTAAAATCTGAGCCATGAAGAGAAAGAAGTCCTTGAGGATGAGACTCAGAAATACATCAGAAGTCCAAGTCAGGTACTTCCTCTGTGGAGTGAGAAGTCCAAGTCAGGTACTTCCTCTGTGGAGTGAGAAGTCCAAGTCAGGTACTTCCTCTGTGGAGTGAGAAGTCCAAGTCAGGTACTTCCTCTGTGGAGTGAGAAGTCCAAGTCAGGTACTTCCTCTGTGGAGTGAACATAACTAGGAGAAAAACTGGAGAGCAGTCAGGAGTCTGTCAAACCCAGCAACAGGAAAGTGAAGCTAGTTACACTTCTTTGCAGGCTGAGCATTATTGTCCTGTCATTACAACATTCTAATGCTGATACAGAGAAGACATTATCCATTCTTTGCAAAATACAGCATAATTCAGGGGGAAATCTGGACCAGAGAACTATAGACAGCCTGTTAAGTGTGAAGCTTAATAATCACAGCGAATGTCACCATGGTCACCAGGCAGTAATCCTGTGAAGGAAACTAAAAATGGTTGCTATTGGTTGCTATTAAAATATCTTTACAGTGAATAAAGATTTTTATTAACTGACAAAATACTGACTCATATTAATTAATGTCACATCAGAATCTAAATCCAGCTTATGTTTAAAAACTTGCTATTGTATTATACTATGAAGAGAATATATATTATGGCACAAAATACACTTATTTTGTTTTAAATCCACTTGAACATAACATTTATGCAGATCAGATTTTTTTCTGGTTTAGAAGCCAATCTACTGATCAAAATTTGTACATCTACTGGTTTGAGATCCTGGTTCTGTCACATGTATTTGGGATGTTGCCAATTTTGCTTTCAATCGGCCCATTGGTTTTGGAAAATAAATAATTGATAAGCTTTTCTGCTTGATTAGTAAAGGCAACAATATTTAAAGGCAGATCAGAAATGAATGTACAAAGTTTAAAGGCCTTGACACCACCATGCTCATTGTCATTTTTATTCATAGTCTGACAAGTCATTTTTTTAAATTATGTACATTTTTTTGGTTTTTATTTAGCAATGGCATTAAATCCACAACATTTGTAAAAGACTGAAAGATCTTTATATCAGGATGCTCTCTGTCAAATTGAATCATAATCTGAAGAGTAAATTTAAAGGGTTTTTTAATTGTTACTACCAGTGTCAATATCTCTTCATGAACAGTCATAATCTGCACACAAGAAACCATCTTTTTTGTCAAGATCACTTTTTCTTTAGTTACAAAAGTCATACATAAATGGAAGGTAAAATTCTTTAACATGTAATTGGGGAGGGGGCTAAAGTAAATTTAATTATGCAATACTTATCTATCAATACTGTATAGCTTGTGCTTTTTGTTTTAAGAAACCACTGTCTCCTTGATGTGAATACACCCTCCCACAGAGTGGAGAATTATCTGTATGACATAATCCACTCATGCACCTGGCTTGGAACATGCATAGAACTGTCATCTTTTTCACAGATGATGATTCCACAAGGACGTTAGAGCAGTATGGGAGGAAAGCAAAAGAGATGGTTAGTTACTGTATTAAAATTAGTTTTACCCCCTCTCCCCCAACTGAATTTGAATACATTACCCATCGCTATTGTGTAGCTGAATTTGTCAGGTGGGTAGGCTGAGGCTCTCATTATAAATGATCAAGAACAAACAAAAAAAATGGAATGTACTCACCATGTTTCCATTACAGAATATTTGTATCTCTCCGGACCACATGTTGTGTTACAACAATAGGTCCCAGAGACAAAATGCCTGTGCTATGTTCAGCTAATGAGTGGAGGTGAAAAGAGAAGGTAGTATAGGCACATGAAAGTCCTGCCTTCATGACATCCCATGAGGTAGCAATGGCTCAAACCTCATGGACTTTTTGTTTCATAAAGGAGAGGTCTTGACTAATAAGTAACTAATATGCTTTCTGAATTGTTACAATTGACCATGAGATAGTGGCAGCAGAAATGTCTATGGAATCCTGAGGAGGAATGAAAAGACATTTATCACATAGTCGGTACACTTCGCCTACAGTGTGTGCAGTTTCACATTTTTGATATTATAGGTGTGAACATATCACTTTGTGATTCTGATTGGTCCAAATAAGCCCATGAAATTATTGTGCACGATCCTCTTTACTGATTGGCTGGGATCGTGGGAAAACGTTTTTAACCCCGCCTTCTGGAATGTTTTGTTTTGAATGAACATTTTTTGGCGGCCATTTTTTAACTCCACTCATGAAAGGAAATTGAGGAAAAATTATCTCAGCTGTCTGAATATGGATATGTTACCCCCACAGGGGTTTGTTATGTCATGTTTAACAATATCATCATAAGAAAAATGGTGTAAAACTACAAGACAAGAACAACAATAAGAAGTAAAACTAAGGGTATTGCTTATTTGATAGAGGGTGGCGGGGGGGTGGGGGGGGCGGTATATCTGTAACATAGATATAGAATCCACCATATATACAAGAGTGGTTTAAATGTTAACTTAAAGAAGTAACTAAACTCACCTCTGTTCACAGAAGAATCTGGACATAAATGGGTCTCCTAACTGACAGAACTTTATCCAACCATAGCATCTTTACGTAGTATATATGGGATGTAAATCCGACACGAAAAGAAATTTGTTGACGTCTTCTGTACAGTCTATTGTTCCAAATCAAATACTACAAATATCCGGTCACAAATGCATTGCAGTAAATGTGGGAATTTTTGCATCCAGTAATCCTATTTCACATGAAAATCGCAACAATATAACGTTTAGTTCTGAAAGTGACATTTTAGGGTAAACATGTACTCTACTGTAGGCCTCCTGTACTGTGTACCGTATCAAACAATGTGGCAGCATCACATCACATTGATCATTCTGTTTTGAAAAATGATTTTGTCATTATAAAATGTTCTGTTTATTCAGATGGAAGCTTTTTCTTTGATTTATAGTTTGTAAAACAGTACAATCTACTTTTACCAGTTCAGCTTTGTTTGGGACTATATTTTATGCACAACAAATGAAAGGTGCACCATCTGTCAGAATGAACGAATCTATTCGTTCTTCTTTCTATCTAAATTATTTCCACTGAAATAAAAACTATGTGATAAAAAGAATCTCAAATGGGTAACGATTTAATACTAAATTTATGAAACTCGTTGAATAATGTCCTCTTTTGCTCGCCAAGGCTCGCAAAAGCTGGACATTATTCAACTCGTTTCATAAATTCAATATTAAATCATTACCCATTTAAGATCCTATATTTCATACTTTTCCTTTAAATGCCTTAAGATACAAACAGAGGGCCCACGATGGGCATAAGAGTCTATTTTGAACAGCCCCAGCATAGATTTGACTGAGACAGGATCTCTATAGGCGTGTGGAACTAACTGATCTTTGACTAAAAATTCTGGATAACAAAGGAGAGAAACAATCATAATTTCCATTAAACCAGAGACAGCCTGTGTTGATAGACAAGGATTGAATCTCACTGCATCCTCTCACAGATGCTAGAGTGAGTAAAACACTATTTTCTGTGTGATGTCTTGAAAGGAGGTCTCACTCAAACGTTCATAGGAGGTTTTTGTTTAAGATCATAACACACATGAAATATTCCATCTGGGTGTAAGAGAGTGGGAGAAAGGTCTGAAACTCAAATACTTAACAAGATTGGCAAGGTGCGAATCTGAATCAACTGTCATGCCCTGAGAGAATTCAATTGTGTTAGAAATTGAAGCTGTGTACTCTTCAATGTGCTTCCTATTGCACCAATTACAGAAGATCCTCCACCTGGGATCACAGACCTTGAATGTAGAGTTTCTTCTGGCCTGAATGATCAAACCAGCAACCAAGCCTGAAAACTTGTTCTGGCAGGGATATCATTTGAGATCAGCCAAGTGTGAAGGTGGAGAATCAGTGTGGGCTGTTGTAGAGCGATCCCTGGTGGTACAATGTAAGATCCCTCCTGTGAGGTAAAGTCAATTAATAAATAGGTCTAAAAGGTTGATAAGCCATGATCACTGGGGCCACAGTGGGGTAATGAGAATGATTAGAACAGTGGAAGTTTGCAGAACCTAAGGTAGCAGGTAGAATGGTGGGAATGCATATGCGAATAGTTGATCCCCTTTTAGACTGAAGGCATCTACTGCCTATGCTTCCTGAATGGGACAGGTCAGACATATACCAGTAAGGGAAGCCTATTGCTAAGCCTCATTGCAAACAGGTCTACCAATGGTCAGCTGTTACAAACTGGTGACAAGACCATTCTGTAAGGATGGCTCTGCCATTTCTAGAAAGGCTGTTTGTTGATATGTTCTTCTTTCCTGGAATGTGGAAGTCTTGGAGGGTGATGTTCTTTGAAGTGGCCCAGTGGAGGAGGTTCCAGTCCTCCACACAAAGTGAAGAGGCATATGTGCTGCCCAGATGCCAGAGAAATGCCATGATGGACATATTGTCTGAGGAGGCCATGACACATCAACTCCTTGCTCTTTTAATGCACCTGTACAATGCTAGAGATAGTGATTTCTTTCTAGGCTGTTCATGTGGAGGGATGATTTGGCTGGAGTCCAAAGACCCTGGATAATTATGTCCACTGACTATAAATGAGCACCCCAGACAGAATCTGAAGCACTGGCAAAAAGGTAGGAGTAGGGCTTGACTGCATGCATGGGGAGCCCAGTCAGAAATCTGGCCCGATTCAATCATCAGCACAAATGGTAAAAAATATTGGTCCCAGAGTGATTGGGTTTGATAGAAAATCTCTGTGGTTTCCACCTTGCAAGGAGGAGGAACTGTAGAGGTCACATATGTAGATGACCTAAGGAAACCAAGTTGGCAGTGACATTCGAGGCTCCCAAAATAGGTAAGTAAAAGAAAGCAGAAAAAGATGGTTTTTCTCAAAGCACCTCTAGGAGTGCCAGAACTCGATCTAACCAATCCAGAGGAACCCAGGCTAAACTGTGGTTCACCTGGATGTTCATCCCCATGTAAACATATACCTGAGATGGAAGAATTTCCAACTTCTTGAGGATGGGCAGAAGACCCAATTGAGTTACTGTGAACCAATAATGGAACAGATCTTGATGAAGGAACTGAACCTGAATAGTGTGGATCAGCCAATCATTGAAGTACTTGAAAAACAGCATTCCCAGTAATAAAAGGTATGCCACTACTACTCCCATAACACTGGTGAAGATTCTAGGAACAGAAGAAATTTCAAACAGCATAACCCTGAGGTATTTGCAGTGTGGAGAAAATATCGGGATATGCAAATAGGAATCCTGAACGTTGATAGAGACCACACAATCTGATGGATGAAGAGCATTCTTGTAAGGGTGGTTGATCTATGAAGAGCACATTAATTTGGACAGATGAACGATTAATTAAATTTATGGGGACCGGCGCCTGTTTAAATCACCATAATGCACGGATTTTGTAATGGCTGTGTCAGGAGAGAAACAATTCTTAATGAAACATTCGTTTATTTAACTGTCAGACAGACTAGGAGGATAGGGTTAACTTCAGTCTTGTATCGGAATTGTCAGATTTGAGATTTTCCAGAATTAGTTATTTGGGAATCTCGAGGTCACGCAGACTACAAATTTGGTGCCTAGTTATTTAAGGCGGGAAAGATATTTAATCCAGATTGGTTACACTAGATAAGGGGCGTGATTCCCACATGAAAATTCCTTGGGTTTAATATGTCCCATCACAAAAGTTTAGTCAGTCTACACTTTTCTGCAAGAGAAAACAAAGGTAGGAGACTCTGAGTTTGAATTTAGAAGAAATTCACTCGTAAAATAATTATCCAAGGGATCGGATGTCTGGAAAGTCGACGGACACAATTTTGGCGGTAGAAGCGAGCGAAGCTTGAAAACACAAGGTGAAATAGCTCTACGGGACATACCCACGTACTGACCTTTCAAAGTATCTACATACTTACATATCCACCTACCCACACAAAGTCTGAGGGCCGAAAGAGGCAAGACTATCGAGAGTTTGGAGAAGTAAAAAGAAAAGTGGGAAGGACCAAGAATAATAGTCACAGTGAATTTGGAATGAACCGGAAATAATCAGGTTATGAAGTTGTACCAGGGCAATGACTTTGACTGTTCACTCGATTCTATGATGAACTAATTCTATCATTTAAAACAGATCAGCTATTTATATAAGTATTTGTGTTTTGAAATTATGTGAATGATTTATTTCAAAAAGAAGTATACCTTCCTAATGTAAAGCATTATGACGGTTGTTTATGTAATTGATTAAATTGTTATTTTTTCCATGTACGGGGACTCATGTCATTCTGTTTTATATATCTGTTCAGATCTTTATCTATCCCACCTATAAGTTTCACACTTTATATTGATATATACTCGATCCGGGCAATAACACCAAAGGCGATCACCCTCTAGATAACGATAACCAAATTCCACTACAACCCACCCCCAACAAAGCAGGGGGATACGTAGCAATTCTGCTTTAAAGAGGTGGTCTTCATCTTGAAATGCTCATCAAGAAGAGAAAGGTTTATAGGGGAGACATCAATCATAATTCAAAGCTTCCCACCATTCTTGGTAACCAGAAAGATTCGGGAATAGAATGTGGAGGACTGATCATTCAGAACCCTCATGACTGCCACTTTCTGCAAAAGGGTGTGCACCTCCTCACTCATTTTCACCAGATAAGACTGGTGAAAGAATACGAGGTCCCTGATAGTGAGGGTTGTTCTAAAAACTGGAGTTGGTAACCCTTGCTCATAATGGAAAGGATCCAAGCATTGTAGAATATGCTCAACCAGGCCTCTTAAAATAGGCTTAGATAAACACCTATGGGGATGTTTTGGAGAGGGATGCACACCAGGCAAGGGTTTGGGTCCCTAGGGCTTTCCTCTCTCATCCATTGGTAGAAAAAGAAGGTAGGTTGGATAACTTCCTCTTGGGGGTCTGTGGCATCTATTTACAGTGAGCTGTGAACCCAATTGGCTAATCTAAATGAGAGGACGTGTTCCCAGACAGTATTCAAGGTTTCAAGAAATTCCCCTCATGAAATTAGTCAAAGTTCTGAGGAGAACCAGAATTTAATCTCTGGTAAATAATAAGTATTTCTCATTAGATTGTCCAAGAGACATGTATCAGAAAGTTGAGGATACAAACGGAGAGAGATTCAGTTGCATAGTAACAGCAAGTCTCAATGAAGCACAAGGTTCATCTCAATTGCATACAATATATTCATTCATGTAAGTTTGTAATTATTTGCTGAATTATTCACTTTAAATTCATACTTCAGTTTTCCTTGAGTTCAGAAGTTAATTGTTTGCATGCATTTTGCCTCAGATGTTATATGACTCATGGATTATATGAATTTGTTTGTATTACCTTGTTCAGATGTAATAGAAATCATGTATTATAGGAACTTCATGCATTATTCTAATACAAACTGTGAGAATTACTTTATGTCTTAAATGATATGTAGCATGTATGCTAAGAATTGATTTTTCTAAGTCTATGTCAATGAATTGCTAATTAGCAAAGTAACATAGTTAGGACAAGGAGTGGAACCCATTAATTCATTTGTGCAATTAAGACATGAATTTTTCCAATTGAGAATTGATGGTATTAAGAATGTGTGTTGACTGACAGTTCAGCTAGTAATTTATAGCCACAGCAGGGTGTAAAGGTTATCTAAGAGGTTTAATTATGTCATGTTCCATTAGAAAGCAAGTAGTTGCTAGAAAAGACATTTTTTGATAATATGGTAAGTGTATCAGGTGGCAAACTGACCATATTAGCTTAGTTCTGTTAAACTGCAATATCTGACATAAAGAGAGTGGAAATATTGTTTGAACCCAGGAGAAGAAAAAACCTGATATGTATTTAGGATGGGTATTATATTTTTATTCAAAGGAAAAAATAGCTCCATACCAGTACTGCACAGTGGAAAAGAGCATAGTCTACAACTGAGATGCTTGATAGCATGAAGAGGATACAGGAAGAGAGAGAAAAGGAAAAGAAATATGGCAATGCTGATCTATTATCGACAATGATCTGGAAAAGACCAGAACTAACCAGGTGATGCTGACATGCTGGCAACTTGGGTTGGATCAGTCACTCGACTATATGATGAAATTTGTTTTATTGGTATAACAGAATGGCTAATTGAATTTCACATAAATTTTGTAACTCTATTTCTAAGAAAAAGTGAATCATTCAAATGTCATGTTCAATCTTATTTTGTTTATGTAATTGATTAAATTGTTCAATTTTGCATAAATGGGCTCTTGTTGTTCTTTTCTATATCTCTGCTCTGATCTCTGTTATTCTATCCATTAATTACATATTTTATTTGATTGTTAAGTCAATCTGGGCAGTATCACTGTGGTTGATCATCTCCTAGATAACAATAACCAAAGCACCATAAGGAGTGGGAGATCTCACATCATCTCCCACCTCCTGACAAAATCTTTGTTTCTGAAGAACTATTTATGCTATCCCTCTTTTATCTCTCTTACGATGGAACTGATTCACTTCGTAAGACATGACTTTGGTGAATTTCTATATACATGACAAATTAGGGAAAACATCCTAGGATAACTCTAATATTTTATTCCATTGTTGCATACATGTACATGAAAAAATTGATAATGCAGTCAGACATACCTCCTGGACATATGCAAAAGATGCTTTTGCAAGATATCCAGCAACTACTGAACTGTGAAGTGGCATCTGAGAATGGTACACATTATATGTCCTATTAAAACATGCTTTTTGAAGGTAAACAATGCAGTTTAATCAAGTGTATCAGCATTATCAGTAAAACAACCTGATGTGTAACATATGGTGCAACCAATTCACTTTAAATCTAATTCCAAGTGATGCAAAGTTATATTTGGAAATCATACATAATGTAAGAAAAGAACTATGAAAAAGTTCTACCAAACAGTCCCATTTAGCAGAATAATGAATATAACTGGCAGTTTCTGTGTTTCATTTACAGTTACTGATTTTGTAAATGTTTATAGGTAGTTAACTCAATTAAGGCCTTTACATGTGTAAACACTGCAGTCTTGCATGTCAGACATAGGACCCTTCCATAAGACTACTGGGCATTATCAACTTTTAAATGAGATTTTCATTTTTTTAACTGTATATTATAGCGGAGCAGTTTTCCCTATCATCTGTTGCTATTAAATGTAGATTATCCATGAGTGTTGTAGATGTGAGTCTTCTCTGTACCAAACCTTTTAAGTTTATATTCTGACACAAATCCTTTCAAGGTTGGAATTAATCCATCCCAAGGATGAATCCCCTTGACCAGCTATTTTAGATAGGCTCATATACTGTTTTGTCCATGGCACTGAACTAGGTACTATGAGGCACTGAACTAGGCACTATGAGGCACTGAACTAGGCACTAAGAGGCACTGAACTAGGCACTATGAGGCACTGAACTGGTGAAGATGTTTATGCGTGGGAAATGACGAGACAGTAGTAACTGGTGATGGTGACAAAGACAAAAAACAGAATCCAATTAATGAAAGGACGTTGCCCACTTTCTAATTATTGTTGTGCAAATCTGAGATGGCTTCCCTAACTTGATTTGACACAACTCACTCTTATAGCTTACTGTGTACAGCATACTGAGGCCAATTTTGTGAATTAAATTGCACAATTCCTGGCTGGCTGCACTTGAGGATTTTCCCATGAAATGTAGAATGTTTCCATTTATTAATCATGTGAAAACTGTAGCTGAAACTGGTTTTTTTCAGTTATCTCCAGAAATAATGACAGAACTGCAAATACAAAACCCTGCTAAGTTCAATCATGTTGAGTCATTCATCCATGTATGCCAATTTATTGTACTCTTCTATCTTTTATGAATATATTACATGAATTATATCTACACAAATGATACTTCATATGAAAAGAGACACCTTAAATATTATCAAGATTGATATGGAAAATATTAAACTTCAAAGGTTTCCAATGTTACTCTTATGGCATTGGATTCTTGAACTCTGATTTGATGAAGCATCCCCATCAAGTTGGATCCACAAATATGCTTCATGCCAATTTAAGCAAGAATTACAGAAACAGATTTAATGTCAAAATTGAACAAACATAAACAAATAGATGGCTAGATGGACAAACAATGCCACTTTCACATTAGCTGTGGTTTGAATAACATTAAGTTCAGTCTGTGTCAGATTAGATGAGGTTTGCATTACATAGGTGTGGTTTTTGTGTCATATTAGGTGTGGTTTGTATTACATTAGATGTTTGTATTACATTAGGTGTGGTTTGTATCATATTAGGTGTGGTTTGTATCAGATTAGGTGTGGTTTGTATTACATTAGGCATGGTCTGTGTCACATTAGATGTGGTTTGTGTCACATTAGGTGTGGTTTGTGTCACATCAGATGTGGTTGTATCATATCAGGTGTGGTTTGTGTCACATTATGTGTGGCTTGTGTCCCATGTGTGGTTTGTGTCTGCAGAAGGAAAATACAATAGGAATGCTATAAAACAAACTGATGGCACAAACCTTGAACACAAACTTTTACTTGATAATTTCGTAATAAATTATGACAGAAATTTGGCTTGGTACTTCATGGCACAGAAACATCAGTAGGTTATTTAGTGTCAATGCAATTGGAGTGAAGTGCCTTGCCCAAGGAAACACCATGGTAGCTGACCCAGCCTTGTCAAACAGAATTTGAACATGAACCCTTTCAGTTGCGAGTCCACCATGCTAACCACAAAGAAACCGTAACAGAAGTGAAAAACAAGATAAAGTATATGCTAATAAACACATCTGAGTGAAATTTTAATGTTTACAATCATATTGTTCATGTGATCATAACCAAACATTGAATGCAGATTTTTATATGCTGTTTATGGACCAGGACAGAACATAAATATTTACTCATGATTTTTTCTTTTTATACAAATGAAAACAGCAAAATGATATAAATAATAAGGTCAAACATATACAACTGAAACTATACATCATTAATTTAAGTTCTTTGGATTAGCCAACAAAAAAAATTCAACATAAACTTGAAGCTGTTTTCTGTAACTACCATGGCCACAAAGTCATACCCAAGCAAATCTGAAGGTATTTGCAGTGTGAAGGAAATATGGGGATGTGCAAATAGGCATCCTGAAGGTTGATGGAGTCCACCCAATCTGATAGACAAAGTGTGTTCCAGATGAGGTGGTCTCCATCTTGAAAGTTTTCTCCAAAAGAAACAAGTTTAAAGGGGAAAGACCCATTATGATGTGAGATGTTCCACTTATCTTGGCAACCAGATGAATATAACAAAGATGGCTTCAAGCCACATAGGGGTGAGGTTATGCAGTATATATTCAAGGAAAAACCCATCATTATTGATGTTATACCCATTTAAGCAAATCTTGGCCAATATTTACTAAAGATAATGTTGTCTGATTAAATATTAATTCCATAATTTTCTTTCTTAAAATTACCAGTCTGGCCCTCAGATCTCATCATGAGAGAAATACTGTAGTAATAATAAACACAGATAAACCACAATATAATTGAAGAGATTTCTTTGTCACAGTGACCTTTGAACTTTCAAGCCTAAGATCAAGTGCTTCCTGATCCCGTGTGCAAGCCACGATCCCGTGTGCAAGCCACCTCCAAAGTTTGGTGTGTGACTGTGTGTGTGATATGGATTTTTAACATAGCTTTAACAATTTTTCAGTCATATCGCTATGATGTCTGCAGTGTGGCAGTTTATAGTGATATCTAGTACTGGGGCATCATGCCTCAGACATGTAGCATGATGTCCCACCCAGTCACATTATCCTGACACCAGGCTGACCAGTCCTAACACTAACCTCTTAATGCTGAGTGCCTAGCAAGGTAGCTGTTAGTACCATTTTTTTATAAGTCTTTGGTATGACTTGGCTGGAGTTTGAACCCGCGACCTCCTGCATCTGAGGTGGATGCTCTAACCACTATGCCACTGGAGCGGTACCCAAAGTTTGCTAACTGCATCCAGGGAACAACATGTCGAGTTATTGTGCAGAAATGAAACTGGTAACGTGCAGATGGAAGAACAACACTCCACCTTTTGCCAGACATAAAAATAGCATGGAAATTTCAAAGTTTACAAAATTATCAGGAAATATGTAAATGAGGAAGAAGCTGAATAGCTGCAGATGCCTCCTGGTTGTTCATAGTTGTGGCTTCACAAAATTATGAAGAACAGAATTATTTGAAATATATGCAGCTCGAAAAAAATCATGATTCTTGAGGCACATTTTTGGCCCAACATGACCTTCCAATTGGGCAAGACATTTTCTAACATGCCGTAGTCATTATGTTCCAATTAGAATATGCTTTCTGATCAATCTTGCAGGGAATGAAGCTATGTTCAATTAATTAGAGAGAGTGATATTGATACAAGAAACAATGAATTTACATTCAGGAAGAAAATTTTAAAATGAAGTCAGATAATAATGAAATACATTTATCCTTAAAATTCTAAAGACAATGATTCCATATATAAAATTGTGAAAAGCCTCAATTCGTACAGTTAATGTTGCTAATCAGCAGAAGTGTGAACAATGACCCCTCTTCTTTGTCTGCATCTTTTAAAGAGTGATCAATAAAAAACTGAAATCAGGTCACAGCCAATGATGATGCACCACAGATTATATTTGGTGGCAATAGGTTCAAAGAAGTGGAAATTAGGGCACAGACACCTCTTTTAAGTAATGTTAAAAAAAGGTGAAAACATGTCACCATGACCCAAGTGTTTATTTTAAGTGCACCCTCAGACTGCAAGCTTCATGGCAATAGGTGGAATGGTATCTAAATTATATACTGTAATTGTAATCAATTTTTGTTACAAACAGTCAAGTCACAGTTACCCATTTTTGATTCATTTTATGATGTATACATATTGCAAGTGTTTCTTTGTCAATTGATCTATACAAGTTACAGATGTGCTCAGTAATGAAGCCATTTGTAATAAATCCTAGCAAGTAGGTCCCAGTGACATATATTTGGTGTGCAAGCCAGATTTATCCTCACTGTAAGTTCGGTGGCTGTTGGTGAAAAGTGCTGGAATTAGAGGATGGACACTATTATATTACTTTTTTTTTGAAATCTGGATCAAAGTGACACAGTCTTACTGCAAACCACACTTTAATATCAACTTGCATCACTGTGCAAGTTTGATTTTAACACCTATTGTAGTATCAAAGAAATAGGATCAACAAGAAGGAAGGTTGCAATATTTGAAGCAATATTTTTTAATTCTGGAAAATAGGTCACACCAGCTTAGTTTTTGTGTGCAATTTCAATAGATGTACCTCAGAGTAAGTTTAATGGCAATAGGTTCAATGATACTGGAATTTATGAACCAGATATGACTTTGAAATAATTTTAACAGATCCTAAAAGTAGGCACATGTGATCGTGATGCAGCTTTGCTGCATGATGCATATTTGTCCCAAGATACAACGATATGCAAGTTTGAGGTAAATTAGTAATGGAGTTACAGTCTAGACAATGAAGATGGATGCATGGACAAATGGACAAAACAAATTTCATAAAATGCCCCATCTCTGCAAGCAGGATTCAGGAGTGCAAAACAAAATTATAGCACTTGCATTTTGTTTACAGATCATAATAAAATAAAACAGGGATAAAACAGGTTGGAAGATTGGGTTTGGAGGATAAAGATTAAAAATAAAGAGAACAAAAGGAACCTATATTTTTACATTAGCAGCCATTTTTAATTCTACTGGGGAACATGAATATAAATCAACGTGTTCCACAGTCTTCAACAAAGTGTTTCACAGTCCTGAAAGCCCAGTCTGAGTTACATTATTTCTGACAATACATGTGAAGAGCTTCTATGAATGAAAGCAAATCTGAGAACTGTTTTAGTTTTTGTTTTTTTGTGAAACAGTGGTGCAGTTGTTATTTGCATGATTTATTGTATTTTCCAGGAAATTTGTGATACTTTAGAGATAAGATTTCTAATTCAGTAATTTTGAAGTATGCAAAGAATGGGTAATGTTGGATGGCCAATTATTTGATCACTCTATAGATCAGCTGCAAAGCCATTTAAAACTTGGATGCCTACAGATGGTATCTGCTTGACACATCACAAATTCAGCATTGACAGTGCTGCCTGCAGACTATTTATAGCCTGAAAGAAAATTATAATGGATATGAAGTTGGTCAAAAACATAAATTTTGGTAACTGTAATTTTTGAAGTAGATGGGATTTGAAGATGCAGATGGGAGACTGGTGGTGGAGGTGTAATTAACATCTGCTTTTAAAAGGAGCCCAGAGTTAAAGCCAAACTAAGTGAGTAAAAGTCCTAGCCACACTGTCAAACGGCATACATGACTGATATCAGTACTGAGAATAAAGCCACTAAATTTGGTAAAATCACTTTGTTAATGTTTATATCCACATTACTGTATTGGAATAACATTTTACATGTTACAGATGAGGTGTGAATGCTTAAATAAGTGGTGCCAGTTTCTGTCTCACCCGCAATGACTGTTGCAAACAGCAAGACAGTTATTGCACTCTCAATATGCAAGTTATCTATCTACCAGAAATCAACTTTTGGTTAAAGTCTTTTCTTTTCATAAAGGGAAATAACTCCTGCTTTGATCAGGGGATCGTCACCAGACTTTACACACGTGTGAATCAGATGGAAGTAATATCTCTAGAAACTGAAGGTCAAGGATGCAGGTAGCAATTGTTTAAAATTTGTTTTCAGGTGTTCAGTGGTCCAAGTTTATGGATCTGGCATTATTATATATTATTGCCATGGATGAACTGATGTCAAGGGAAATATGAAAAAAATGAATTTAAAGAAAGTATAGGATACAACCTCTTTTATTCAGACTATATTACTGAAAGAATATTGTTGGCATGTAACAAAAAAGTAAAAGATAAAATTCTAGATACCACTTCCAGAACATTTTGAAATTCAGAGAATTCTGTCACCATTATTTCATTTCCATTTTATCTTAACTATAGACCCTTTAGAGGTGAATATGTTGCATTTTAAATATAGTCTACATATACTGACATTTAATGCTTTTATATATTTACCTGCATGCAACTCTACATCACACCACTGCACCTCATATAAATGAGGCTTCTCAGTTTCCCAAAAAGATGATATTCTCCCAGATTGCATGGATGGTGGTAGGCATTGTTTAAAGTTTGAAAGTTATGAAAGAATTCTAAACCAAACTTGTAATTAATTTCCAGGGTTAAAGTTGATCATAAAAGTCAGAACAGATTAAATCCCAACTTTAATGTTGACACCTTAAGGTATCAATCTTGTGTCAAGCATTGCCTGGTAAATCAGCCAATCAGATTCCAACAAGGAGCAATTTACCTTGATGGCAGCTAGATTTGGACTGTACCCTTAAACAGTCTGGTTTTGCTCCCCTTAAATGGCCTGATCTTGATCTTTACGAGATCTTATGGGAAATAATTTCACATAGCTATGATGGCACTGGTAAATTTCATTTCTTTGGGGGGGGGTGTGTATGTAAAGTTTCACAATGTTCACCCTGGTTGGAAAATAATGTCAGTTAAACCAAGATTCTTTGAAAAGCTCCTGATCAAGCCATTGTAATTGAATGCAGAAATTGAAGAGAAAAAGAAACACTAAACCCACTGGATAACTTGGAACTGAGGTGGCTAGTACATACATTACAATTAAGCAGAAGAGGCTGGGCGATCCATTACAACTTAATTTTGAAAATTGCCCTTCATTGGGTTTTCTTCACTCAATCATAATGGTTCATTTCCATATAGCAATTTTATGCTCATCATCACTAATGTCATGCTGATTCGTTTGCCTCTCTTTTCATTATGCAGTCATTTGATCTTCCATTCTGGTCTGGTGCACTGCTGCAAATATGCAGTAATAACATGGAAACATCATCTTCAAGCAAAAGCCAACAGGAAAGAATAATCTTCAATGCCAGTTACAAGTGGCCTGGCCAAAAGGCAAGAATTCTGTTAGCCACCAGTTCATATGTAAAGAAGATCACTAAATGTTCACTGTGAAACGATTACTATCTCAGCATTTTCAAAATCATCATGACCTCAGCCTAACTTATAACTGTAATTACACAACAGAAAAAGCATGTCAAAATTAAGCCACTTCATTCCACACTGATCCTTGGAAAGGCTGCAACATTTACCAAAATTTAAATTAACATCTTCATGGTTTACAATAATAGAAATGATGCTCTCTAATCAAAATAATTAGAAACTCAACTTTTCAACTATATACTGGTTAAGCTTACAGAATAGTTAACTGCCATTATAATCTGCCTGCTGAACGTGATTCTTTTATGCCTTATTATGATGGGATTTTATATGCAGGATGATGGTTTCATTTGCTATACATCTGTTACCCCTTATTATGATAGGATTTTATATGCAAGATGATTGTTTCATTTGCTGTACATCTTTAACCCCTTATTATGATGGGGTTTTATATGCAAGATGAGTCTTTGCTGAATACAGGACAATTTAGGCTAAGTATTCCAAGGATCATCATGATTTTGTCTCTTAATGCTACATACATGATGGAACAAATAGACTGGATGTACAGACTTGGCATGTACATAGGAAGCTTTCATATGATCAATACTAAGGAAATGTACAATGGTTAAAAACTAAACACTGTTTTCTTGAAAATAAAATATTACTAATCAAAGGATCTATTAACAAAAATGTTTTCTGAAAGATAAATAATGCAGTTAATTAAAAAATTCTATCAGCATTATTAGTAAACCAACTTGATGTGTAATGTTGTGCAATCTGCACTACAATGGATTCTCATCAACTTACCACATGTGATATGAAAATACTTTACAAAAAGAATCAACAGCAAAATCCTACTTTACAGTCTTTTAAGCTGTCAAAATATTTCTTTATAAATAGCACAATATATGATAATGCTTTGATCAATGAATTATATTGTTAAATGCCTATTGGTGGCAACACTGTATGAAATAAATACCAATTAAAGAAGTCTTCTCTTGTTAAACTTGTGCTTTAAATTTATTTTTCAACTGGGTTTTAATGTTCACTGATTTGATATGCCCTCCTCAAAGGTGAAAAGAAACAACTGTGTCAGAGATGGATGCAAGAACTTTGCTTGAGAACCCAAGTCAATGCTTACAGTACAGCTCACATGATTCGAGCATTTTTCCACTCAACATTGTTGTGGTGCATGGTGGGGAGTGGGGGAGAACATGAAAAGGAATTAAAAGAAATTCCACCATGTATTTTGATGGAACTGGCATGGCTTTGTGTAGAGAATAGCTCTATACTCTGTTTTTCACATAGTCATATCCAGTGATAACGATGGAGCTGAGCTTATGCTCTGCAGTTTAACTGAAAGCATATGCAGAGAGAGAGATAACAAGTTATCTATGTCATTACCCTTAGAAATAAATGGACATGGCTTTTCTATTTTTAAAAATCTATCTTTATATGACAACATTATCATAAAGCCAATGACACAGAAACTTTATCAATACCATACTGTGTGAAGCATTAAAATTTCATACTTCCAAAAAATATCCCACATTATCAAAAGTATAGGGAATTTTTTAATCATTAAATAATTAAGATTACTAAATTTGAGTACATTTTAAAGGGAAAAAAAAGCTACTATGCGTTTGCTATGATCTAACTGTCAAATCAAAGTACGATATGTCAAAGAGATTGAGGGAGAGAGGCAATGCAAGACTGCTCACAACTGTTGAAGACACGTAAATATGAAGTCATACTTTTATCATTCATGCAAATTTTGAACCAACAAAACTATAAATGATACTGTATATTGGATGGGGACACTTCATATGCAGCCATGTAATGGTAAATCATGGTTCCCTTCACAATCATGTCTGTCTGAAGCAGAAGTATTAACATTCAAGTCCCATTCAAGGAAATGATTTTCTTAGCTACATGTAAATTAATATATTTACACAGATATTAACAAAAAATGAATTGTAAGTTCAATTCAAAACAGAGAGAGAGAGAGAGAGAGAGAGAGAGGGAGAGAGCAAGACAGGCTGATTGCTGAATAATTTGCTGCAGCAAAATATGAATTTCATTATTTTAAATTAGCCACAATTGGGAAAAGGGAACAAATAGCAAAAGTGAAGGATTAAGGTCAGAAGCCCAAACAAGTGGGTATACAGTCTCAAAAACAAAAACAAGAGTCCCTGAAAGGGACTGGTGTTCTAATTAAAAAGAAATTTTAACAAATTCAACATAGAACCATTTATTCTTTTAACTGCCAAGTGTTGAAACCATCTGTTATATTTTTAAGCAATAAAATAGTTTCAAATTAGTCACAATGTGGCAGCCACAATGGATGTTAGATTGGCACCATTTTCATTTAGGACCAACAATACATCATTAGAAGTCTTTTGGCAAAAATCCCATGTGAATATGATCGTATATACATTCAGGAGGAATAGCAATAACGAGACTTTCAAAATCCCATGATGGATGTCAGATTGGCATCATTTTCATGTAGCCTCAAACTGACACCATAAGAAGTCTAAACCATGAGAAGAATGTGTTTGTATTGTTACATGGGAACCCTCTAAGTTGTTTTGAAAGAGTGGCAATAATAAACTTGTGTTGATGGTAACTGGACTGTGGACCATGGACAACAGGCCATCCTATTAGCTCTTCTGGCCTAGGACCAGTAGATCAAAAAGGAATATCAGAAGCTATCAATTTCAATACCAGACAGACGATTAAATAACTGCACTTACTTTCATTAAATTCTAAATAAAAAATACATAAAATAATCAGGAATTTTTAAAATTTCTTTGCAGAAGCCATCTGTACAAGTTTTGACACAAGTTTTATGCATACTTGCCAGAATATGATTTGTCACATGAAAAATGATTTCTGATTCCCAAAGCCCCAAAGTCAGTTTCGTTTATAAAAACACAATTTCATTTGAGTGAGAGAGAGTGCAAAAGGGAGAGATAGAGGAGATCTTTGTTGCTCCTTCAGTATATGCCTGTATAACCAGTCAACAGTCTTGCTTTATGTTCTTGGACAAGTATCACCATAGGCAGTTATACAGCTATTTGTCACTGAGGCAATTCAAATAAAAAGAGATAAACCATACCACAACACAGATTACTTAACGACTGACAATATGTCTTTTGGTTTTCGGGTGGTTATCAAAGAATAGAGAATGCTTGACCAAGGTGTTATAGCCCGAGTTCAAGTGAATATTAAAATAAAATTAATAGATAGAATAAATGGAAACCAGAGCAGAGATATAGAATAAAACAAAATGAGCCCCATGTATACAGAATATAACAATTTAATTAATTAGATACAACAAACTAAAATTGTACAGGACCAATTGCAGTATGCACTTCCACCAGAAAAAAATTAAAGTTCTAAAATGCAATTATCAGTTCTATTTAATATTGATACGGTGAATTTCATAATGAAATCAAGTGTTTCAAACTTTAATTGTTCAGCATGCCTTCCAAAGCCTGATAACTGGTTGCAGTTCACTCTCCAGAATCAACATAGTTTGTCAGTTGGGGTCAACTTGAAGACTCTCAGTTCCCTCTGAACTGCCAGTTGGGGTCAACTTGAACACTCTCAGTTCCCTCTGAGCTGCCTATGTGCCACACTCCCTTTAGTGGCCTCTTTTGGTCATCTCTTATACTGGTCATTCATTGTCTTATATTTAGTATGGAAGCTACTTCCTTTTGCATTAAGGTTCACTCTCTTTTCCCTTTTGCAGTGTGAACCATCCCCTCACACCCCTGGTTAAGCATTTCTCATAGACTCTTAACTATATATCCCCTAATGTGATTTGTGATGCAAAATTCATTAGTTACACAATAGCTAATGTGATTTGTTTTGAAAGGCCTTTCAGTGCTGCTGTTGGGAAGCCATTAGGCTAATTTGCATACCAGTAGGTAATGGAAGCTCATTAGGCTAACTTGCATACCAGTAGGTAATGGAAGCTCATTAGGCTGATTTGCATACCAGTAGGTAATGGAATCTCATTAGGCTGATTTGCATACCAGTAGGTATTGGAAGCTCATTAGGCTGATTTGCATACCAGTAGGTAATGGAAGCTCATTAAGCTAATTTGCATTACCAGTAGGTAATGGAAGCTCATTAGGCTGATTTGCATACCAGTAGGTAATGGAAGCTCATTAGGCTGATTTGCATACCAGTAGGTAATGGAAGCTCATTAGGCTAATTTGCATACCAGTAGGTAATGGAAGCTCATAAGGCTAAATTTGCATAGGTAAAGTACATGAAGTCTAACCCAATTGTCTGAAAATGTGACCCAAAAAAGTTGACTCAAATAACTAACACTAGAGACTAAATTCTAAACAAGTTTGCTCCCAAGTGTTCAGAGGTCTGTGTTTTAAGCACACAAAAGGTTTAGATATTCAAATATTTTAGATATCCCAAGAGTTAAAACCTCTAAATATAGCCAGAAATCTTTTATATATGCAGGTGTCATGCTGTGGAATGAGCTACCAATTCATATTTTAGAGGAATCAAATTCTGATTCATTTAGATCCCTAATTTTATCCTGGAATTATGAAGACCATAAATATAATATCTGCATATAATACAACTGCACCCCAACTCTTGATGATGACAAATGATGACTATGTCACTGTGTATTGTTTTTATATACCATCAAGGGCCCTACAATTTTATGTAAGGTTGCTCAATTTGCATTTTAACATACTTTGAAACTATTTTTTGTTTTAGTAGCCTAAACAATAAATTCATTTTAAAATGTTACCACTTTTAGTTTACTTTTCTTTCTTGTATTTTATTTTGGTTTATGATTTCTCGATATGTATTTATTATATTTCTGTGTCTCACAAATCATGTTTTTTAATATTTTCTTATTGTGTTTTATGAAATGTTACTAAAAAGTTAATTAGAGCTCATGTTGAATTGTTTCAATCATACAAAATCCTACCTAAACAATGTCATCTAATTTCCTGCAAAATCTTATTTGACATTCAAACTAATCAAATCAGTTTCCATGCCTCAGAAAATCAAACAAGATCTTTGGGGAACAGCAGTACCATTTAGTCTCTAATGAGACTCAAAGAATAATACAACTGACACTTGCATGAAACACACAACTTTTATAAGAACTGCAAAGTCAGCATCTAATTATACCTGTCCAATGGATTTCACAGACAGAAACTTGGTTTTTGTTTGCATTTAATATATGTGTGATTGTGATTATGTGTACATATGTACATGCATGTGTCTGTGTGTGGTGGTGATACATGACTTTGCCAAGTCCTGTTTGAAAGTGCATTAAATGCTTCAAGCAAAATATTTATTTCTTTTATTCAAAGGTGTACTTCAAGTCATTATCTATAGGCATAAATTCAAATGTGTATTTCAAATCAAATTCTATAGCTTTAAATTCAAATGGGCAAAGTCATTTTCTATAGGCTGTATTTCAAATGTGAAGAGATGCTACCAGGATTTTAGCTAAAGGGGAGAGTTCCCCTTCACTGTCACAAAAAAAAAATGGAAGAGTAGAACAAAAAGGAGGGAAGTCAATATTTACCAAACACTTAAATATCCATCTCTCTTTCATCCTACTATGCTGTTAAAGCTCTACTGAAATAAAAAAAATATCTTTAAAAAGATGTGGCCTCTAGCTGTATAAGCACCAATGTGTTGATTGTTTCTGAGCTTAATGTGTTCCTTATTTGTGCATGAAAAATGTTCTGTGCTGAGAACCCTTTTTCACAGTCTGCAGCTTTATATTAGTGTCTGTATAGCTTATAGCCAGCTGCAACAAGTTTGTCAACTGTTCCTTATGTCTGTTGTGCACAATTTTCCAGTTTACAGGTACTTTGGATACTTCTCCAAAATAAGATTTTTCACTAACGTAAGCTGTCATGTCTGGCTTTCTTGAATCAGTGCTTACCTGATTACTATGCCTGATTAACTGTTCTATAATGCTGTATTACAGTTTCAAGTCCATTAATGCCATAGTCTTTGTTTTCAGACAAAGTTATTTAGATCAAATAAATATCTTCCTAAATTCATTTTTAAATTCTTATTTATTAAATTTATCTCAACCTTTATACTTAAGGGCTAAATGGTTTTGTAGCACATGATCCTGCGGGGCTAAACTGTTTGAAAATATAAAAATTGCACTCTTTGACATTGTCTGGATTTTAATTTGGCTTGTTGTTCTGCCTTTTGTACATTTCATTTCGCCATACAGCATAAATGGGGGGTAACCAGCATGCTATCTGATTTTGTCCATCAAGTATGTACATCAGACTTATACATGTATTTGACACCACTGTGGGGTTCAAAACCACTCACTGGTATCTCCATTAACACTTTCCCAGCTCCAATAATCTGAAAATCAGGCAGTATTTGCAAAGTGAAATCAGCCAATTTGGCTTTTCTAGGTAGCCTGTATTATAAATGTGCATTTTGTAAAACATACTGGGTGTAAGGTTTAAACTATGATAGAATGTTTGTTCTGAGGCCCAACCACTATGCCAATCAAATTTAGTTTAACAATCATTCATGTCAAGCCGAAGAGAGATCAAGGTCTATCTGGAAGTCTCCCAAATTTTAGACTAAAACAAGATAAAACAGTGAGCAAGCTTTAATTGATGGTGTGAGGCATGTCTTCATCTTTTTTGGAAATAAAATCTCTGTACTCAGACTGTAACTTAATTATGAGAGAGAGAGAGAGAGAGAGAGAGAGAGATAGACCGGCTTTCCCCCAATCATTTCAGCAACAGATTTCTTCATCTTAATTATGGATAGTTATCAGATTTCTGCTGTTGATTGCTGAGCTATAATTGAGGCTGTTAAATGCAATGCTCCATTGTCAGATGGATTGTAACAGAAATGACACTTTCCCCAGGCTGGGATCTGATACTGACATTCTCTTTTCATGCTAATTCTTATCAATATTTTATACAATGCCGACAATGATTGTTCACAGTTAAAGTGCTCATGCAGTTGCCCTACT
Organism: Megalonaias nervosa; assembly: GCA_016617855.1. Lineage (NCBI taxonomy): Eukaryota > Metazoa > Mollusca > Bivalvia > Unionida > Unionidae > Megalonaias > Megalonaias nervosa. Next base: position 118,311 of record JAECUM010001979.1, read on the forward strand.
AAGTCTGAATCTAGGTTGCTCAACGTTGTGAATTGCATAACGCAATTACTGCTCAAGGGCTTAGCATATGGTTCATGTGTGTTTTCTTTTCTTTTCTTTACTTTAAATAGCAGCAGTTGAAATTTGGAATTGAACTGTCCATATCTCATTGGATTACTTTTCTTTTGTAACAATGGGATAAATCTGTGTGCCATTAAAGAGAAAGTGAAAGGTGTTAAAGAGAAAGTGAAAGGTGTCTGCTTCTCATCATTCAGTGCACAAGTTAGTTGAGAATGATCTGAACAAAGCAAAAATGTATAATTCCTAGAAATGTCAGACCTACTTTGCACTGATCATGATGTAAAATTGTTAGGGTAAATTGTTTAAACCAAAGAATGAACATAACTTTTTTGTGCTTCCATAATGCAAACAGAAGTCATGCATAGAAGCAGACAAACCTTTCTAAATCCACATGTATTGAACATAAGACTCTTGAATTTTTGGGGGGTCCAGTCTATAATTGACATAAAAAGATGTTTAAGTCTGATTGTTTAGTATCCAATTGTAATTACTCTGACATTTAAGTATTTCCATGGATAGTCTTCATGCTTTGGCTATTACAATGTCACTCAATAATGTCTATCAGCCAATCAGTGGTGGAGGTGCACAACATGTACCTGCAAAGTCTTGGTGGTGATTTACTAATTACTTAACCCTCCAACAATGAGTGAGTGTGGAGAGGATTAAAACTCTTCCGCTGCAATGGGCAGAGAAACAAACAAAAAAAAAAAAAACCAGACAAGAGCTGAGCTATACTGTATTTAGCAGATAAGCTGGCTTTATACTAGTCTGATAGCCATAAAGAACTTCTAGTTAATGGTCCTTCAAGACAACACAAGGTATTAATGGATCCTTAGTATCTGCCCTTGGCAAATCTGTGATTCTTCTTTTAACTTTGTTGCAACACATTTGAAAATAACTTACAAGTTTTAACAAAACATACATATGTAACTTTCTCTTTTTTACAGTCCATATCTTTCTTTTATCCAGATCTAGTATTGGGGACATTTAAATATCACTATCTTGAGGAATTAACTAGTAAAACCATATTGATGTATTTGACTCTGTTGGTTTATGTGCTATTCTAGTTATGGACGAAGAGTTTGTTTGTGTTTCATTGTTATGATACACATGGTTTGATACTGAGGAAATCAACTAAAGCTTTACTGCTGCACAAATTTGGGGGTACTGCATATCCAGTTCCTAACATGTAAGATCCATTAATATTACAATTCATTATATGAATATTTGTGAGGACAAAGAAAATTAGTTTAATTTGCTTCTGCAGACTAGTTGATGTTCATGTAACCTGTTGTTTGCAAGATACTGTATTGAGGGAGTGGTGCAATTAAATGCAGTTTTTAAAAAACTGATCCAATAAGATTGTGTGTTGTGTTTACCTAGAATCATAATTGGGAATAACTGTTACAGACTCTACAAATAACAAAATATGTTGCAACTGTTTCTCAAATTTAAGCCATATTTTGACAAACCAAAGATTTCCCTTCTAGCCAAGGCATGTAAAAATCTTGGAAATCTCTACGGAATACCGAACAGTTGAAATGATCTCTCTCAGTGGTCAGTATTTTCTGCTTGCTATGGAAAGTAACTCCTTCATCTACAAGACTGTACTTCTTAAACACAGTTTTCCAGCTAGCTACAAGGGTTGGTATAATACAAGCATGTGTAATTTTTAACTTAGCTTTAACAATTTTTCAGTCATATCACTATGATGTCTGCAGTGTGGCAGTTTATAGTGATGTCTAACAATGAGGCATCATGCTGCAGACATGTAGCATGATGTCCCACCCAGTCACATTATCCTGACACCAGGCCGACCAGTCCTAACACCAACCTCTTAATGTTGAGAGCAAAGCGAGGCAGCTGCTAGTACCATTTTTGTAAATCTCTGGTATGACTTGGCCAGGGTTCGAACCCACGACCTCCCACATCCAAGGCAGATGCTCTAACCACTAGGCCACATAATTGTCAGATGCAGATATAACATGAAACAATTAAGGTATATGGTTATTTTTTAAATCATTAAGCTCACATGCACTATTTTCTTACATATGCTTAAAATGACCAAGAAATGCATCCCAATACAACTCATTTGTAAAATGCTAATGTGGAAGCTTACATGAGAGTGAGTGATGCAAGAAACATGATTCACACAAGAAACATGATTCACGCAAGAATGATGATTCATTCAAGAAACATGGCTCACACAAGAAACACGATTCATTCAAGAAACATGGTTTACACAAGAAACACGATTCATTCAAGAAACATGGTTCACACAAGAAACATGATTCAGACAAAAACATGATTCTCACAAGAAACATGGTTCACACAAGAAACATGATTCACATAAGAAATGGTTCACACAAAAACATGATTCACACAAAAACATGATTCTCACAAGAAACATGGTTCACACAAGAAACATGATTCACACAAGAAGCATGGTTCATACAGCCTTGGAGAGCATTTATTCAAGAACATTGTAAGACCTCCTAGAAATTGTACAGGGTATTTTTCTGTATGGAAATTTAACTTTCTCTATTGGCTTTTTGTTTATCATTGCATAAATAGGCAGGTGAGATAAAAAAATAAATGTGACACTAAAACAAAAGGACTGCTTAAATAGGCAGATGAGATAGAAAATAGATGTGACACTTAAACAAAAGGACACTTCTTCCTTTGGTAACTATACTACATGGTAGTGTTACGTGTTATTTTGATCCACCCAATTTTATCCTATTTATTCAGGGTTATTGATGATGAGTAGTCTAAGGTGCTCACCTTTATAGATCACTAACATCTCAACTTCATAGATCACTAACCTCTCACCTTTATAGATCACTAACATCTCACCTTTATTGATCACTAACATCTCACCTTTATAGATCACTAACATCTCACCTTTATAGATCACTAACCTCTCACCTTTATAGATCACTAACATCTCACCTTTATAGATCACTAACATCTCACCTTTACAGATCACTAATATCTCACCTTTACAGATCACTAATATCTCACCTTTATAGATCACTAACATCTCACCTTTACAGATCACTAACATCTCACCTTTATAGATCACTAACATCTCATCCTTATAGATCACTAACGTTTCACCTTTATAGATCACTAACATCTCACCTTTACAGATCACTAACATCTCACCTTTATAGATCACTAACATCTCACCTTTATAGATCACTAACATCTCACCTTTACAGATCACTAACATCTCACCTTTATAGATCACTAACATCTCATCCTTATAGATCACTAACATCTCACCTTTATAGATCACTAACATCTCACCTTTATAGATCCCTAACATCTCACCTTTACAGATCACTAACATCTCACCTGTTTCACCCAAAGATAACAAAAGAACTGCAGTATGAATTTTGTACATTATAGATATTCTTTCTTTATACGTATCAGTGAAAGCCACCTAAATTCTTTTGGAGACTGAATTACTGATTAAAGAAACAAAACAAAAGAATGATTTTCCTTCACTTTCACATTAGATATCCTTTCCATATTATTTGTTCCATTGTAATAGTGTAAATTCCTGAAATAAATGTCTGGAACTGACAAGATTTACATACCATTAATGCAATGAAGGCTTACAGAATATGACCCAAGCTAATGTACATTTGGTGACCTGGTAAAAACCCTACAGTCACAATAAAATCATTGCAGTTAATATTAATCTTTATCAGAAGGATAAGGCTGACTTTACACTCAAGTATAATAGACACTAATTTGATTTCCAAGATTTCTTGTATCAGACAACTCCTCATTAAATCAGCATTGTAATTACTATGTCACTTGGAACTAATCAAATAGCATACAAAACTAATGGATGGCACCTAAATTGAATCCAGAATAAATGAATTCTGTATAACTAAATCTCAGGATTAATTTCACTCCGGAAGAACATGGTGATTAGCACACACAAAATTCTTGTGAAGTGATCAGAAATCGTGTAGTGATCCTTTTCCTTGTGAGAATCAAGTCTACCTTTAATGCACTATAAGGTGGCAGCATTTACCAAAATGTCTAAACATGAACACAGTGCACAATAAACACCAAAATCTAGACAAATGAACTGTCATAACATATTCAATAATGGATGGAAACAGGAAATTGAGTAGTGGGAATAATGTTCTAATGGACATGAATATGCATTCTTTCATTCCTGCCAACTGCCCACATTTGATCCAGATAACACCAATTTTATTGAACCTTTTGTACTCTAAGGAACCCCATGAGATGATGCATAGGTAATGTGACTGGTCAGTGTGCAAGTCCAAACTGATGGTCAGTTTGTGGCTTTAGCTGCTTGAAGTTTTTGTAGTTTTTCCATTAGTTCAGTTTATTGGCTCACATTTTTTTTCAAGACTAATGTAAAAGAAAATCAGACTCGGATTAGTGTCTTTTATTAATATTGCACTAAGTGTACAATGTTTGCTTTGTATAGCAATTTTTCAGTACACTGGTCAGTGCTGCTACCATAATGGCTAATGATGCCCTGCCTACAAAACATAAATCCAGCCTTCCATTGCACATGGAATTTTGCAAGACTGCACAGTTGCAGATGAACAAAAGCGTTTCATTCTTGAAGGAAACACTACAACCATGTCTAGTATGAATAGGCTCCATGACGCCATGATCGAGCATGTTACTGGAGCTCATGGGGCTGCAAAGCAGTCATTTCAATTAACAGGGCTAGTTTTGCCCTCTTCACCTCAAGTGATGTCATAAGAGATCAACAAATGGTTCAGTTCTTCTAGGAAACCCACTGCATCTATATCTAGTATTTGATATGGTTCATGATGCTGAGGATGAAACTTTTGTTGGAACTCATGGGACTGTAGAGCAATCATTTCAATTAGCTGGGCTAGTTTCACCCTCTTTGTCTCGAGTGACATCATGAGAGTCATGTAACACAAATGTGGTTGCTTATCGGCCAGACAAATAACCAGTGCACTGCAAAAAAAAAAACAGTAGTGGCAGCAACAATCTGATCTCCTAAAAAAGCTCTCTAGTAATTTGGTGTCTGAACTGGCTTCGAAGCAAACGGTTATCTGTAACATCCTCTAAAAACCACAAGCACAAGTAAACATTTTGACAAGTAAACATTTCAAACATCCCAAGCTGATGATGGCAATACCCCCCCCCCCAGAATGATGATGACTCACTCATTTGTGTAACAGCAGGGGATGAATAAGAAGGCCGCTTTGTGGAAAACATTGCAAATCAACTAGTTTTATAAATTCAGCCTGCTGTTTCTGACATATTGCCTACTGTTGTGAAATTTGCCTTGCACAGTTAATGCTGCCAATGTAAGAATTTAACAGTGCTAAAGGAAAATCAGGAAATTTGGTTAAAAATTGCAGATGAAAATAGGTTTCCTTACATCAAAGTGCAAAAAGTTCAGGGGCTAATATAATTGGAACAACACCTGGCCACCCTACGAAAACAAATTCATGACTTCATGAACAATCATGAACTGTTCATGAATGTTCATGAATGTTCTTGAAATGTTCATGATCAGTTCATCATTTGAGTTCATGAACAAATATTCATGAAAGTTCCTCAACTAAGTTCATGAACACTTCAAGAATTTTGATGAATCATGTACTTGAGTTCATGAACACAATGATGAACTTTTATGAACTATTATAATATCTTTGAAGTTTCTTGAAATGTCATGAACTTGCTTCATGAACAATTCAAGTACTTTGATGCACCACCAAGATATTTCTTAAAAATGTATAATGTATATGAAATTTTCATATCATTATATTCATAAAATGTTTATGAAAATTCATCATACAAACTTCTCACAATATTAGTGAAATATAAATAAAGGTGAACATTTTTTTAAAAATGATATGATACTGTATAAATGTTCATAGAGATCTTTTATTCAATACTTGTGTACTTAACCTGAGTAGTTCTGGATTAATATGGGAAAATATTTTCTGGCCAGCATGAACAAAATGTACTTGCTATAAAAGCTTTCAATGACTTTGTTCTAACGTTTTTGTCCATTACTGTCATAAACTGCATATTTTATTGACTTCGCCACTGGTTGCCAAGTTGCCGTAAAAACCGAAGTATGTAAACAACGATTATCCTGATTGGATGACTGTGAAAGAAGACGTGATATGATTGGTTAATATACGCGCGAGATTTCAGCAGCTGAGCCTCCTTTTCCCCCACAAACGAATGAGCACACTAACGATTTTGCAACAAAAGTAAAAATCTCGAATAAAAAAACGTGGACTCCCGTGGAAAGGACAGATGAGAATATTTTCAATATCATTTCTTTTGAGTAAGTACAAGTGCAGAGAAGCAATTATGAAGAATATGAAGAAATTGACCTGGTGAGAGCAAAATTTGGCGAAAAAGCGTACACAGCCAGGATCATCAAAATTACGGTATCTTTTTCTTGGTCATTCATGATTATTTCAGTAGGAGTTATATGGATATTTTATTGGTTTTTATATGTCATCATATTAGTTTTAACCAAACTAATATACATGATTTTTTTCAGACCCAATTTAAACTTGCTTTTCAAATTTTTGAAAATCACTAAACATTATCATTCCCCCCCCCCCCTTTTCGATCTCGATACCAGACGCGGTACTGCATCTACGATAGGAATTAAGATGTTCGGTATCATTTTCTGTTTCATGACATCACTATTTCTATGATGTGATGTAATTTGGTAAATTAAAACGAAAAAAAAAAACAAAACAAACTAAAACTAGTTAATGTGTCAAACTGTAAACAATACAGGTGCAAATAACGTGATGAAACCGGAAGCAGCTATATGCAACATCCGGAGTCAGAGTGGATAAGTTTTTATTGATTAAAACATCCGACTCCTGTGACTTCTAATACCTATGGCTAGTCAGCTTCATTTAAAATACAACTAGTGACAAAATTCTCCAATAATATAAATGCTCAGAAAGTTGTGTATTAAGTGTAAGGGATTAAATAATTTTGAGTTGGATCATAATTATTCCAGTAAATAAAGTGGGGTACAAAAATAATGTGCTAAAAGCTGAAGACAGTGTTGATCAGAGGTTATCTGTAGTTAACTTTTATATTTCTTTCACATCAGACAGCAGAAAAGTAAAATTATTAGAGGATGAGGTTTGTAGGTTAAGGAGGAAAATTTGACAACTGGAGGATCTTAACAGCCAAGATGGAAGAGACATTAAAAAGTGACTGCTGCAGCAATGTTAAAGATCCAAACAGTAAACGGATGGAACAGCTTAAACTGCAGATGGAGACATTCAGTAGTGACAATAGGTGGAATTAGATTAAATTATAGGCCCTGAAGGTCTTCACAAAAGAGTTATCTGACAGGTCAGTCTCCGGGGGAAAAAGATTGATCAAGTCAGGAGAAACCCCAGTGGAATTTAGACAGCCCCTTGACAATGAAAGTTAAATATGCTTCAGCAGTTGATTGAACACAACTGCCCCAATATCACTTAAAAAATTTTCAAAGAAAAATTACAAAACATACAAAAAGTTTGCTAAGAGTAAAAAAAAGAATATCACTTAATGTCAGTTACATGTTCTTTGTTGCATATTAGAAATTTATCTGAAGTTAAATACCATTTTTAAGATAAAATATTGCATTTTATACTGTTTTAAACCCCCCACATCTAAGGTTATTATATGATTCATGATGAAATATGTGTTTGTGAGTTTGTCAGATAATCAAATTTTTTTTATAGGAACTGTTCATGAAGTCATGAATCATTCATTTCAGGAACATTGTTCATCATAGTTCATGAATATGTTCATTCACTGTGACGAATGATGATGACCCAGTTTGTGAACTTTTATGAACTGTTCATGAATTCAGTTCATGAATATTTCATGAACTGTTCAAAAACAGTTTGTAAAGTGATGGTTTATGAACAGTTCATGAATTGATTATTTCATGAACTGACCATTTTCAGTTCATGCACATTCATGAATTAGGTTCATAAACAGTTCATGCCAGTTCATGAATTATTCATGATCATTTTGTAGGGGCATTTCTGTCTGTCATAGGGCTAATATAATTGGAACAACACCTGGCCATTTCTGTCTTGTCATAAAATAACCTCAGAAGTAGTTGAAGGAATACACATTAATTTGATGTGTTTGGTGAGTCACCTGTTGCAGATTCCACATATTACATTACATTAGGCAGAGAATGTTCCTATTTTGACTTTGTTTCTGCTGCCATACTGTTCAGTGTGAATGAAAGTAGTTCAGAATTTAGTTCTCAATGGCAACAAATTACATCCAAGGTTTCTTTAAGGTTGATGATCTGATTGGGGAGTCTGATCAATACCATCCTTCACCTTGTATTACCCATAATGGACATTTTTCACAAAAACAAAGAGAGTAACAGGCTGCTAGAGGTGTCCTAATGTGGTATTTGTAACAGGCTGCTAGAGGTGTCCTAATGTGGTATTTTGTGAAGTGATATATTCTGCCTACTCACCAAGAGTCTTATGTACAGACTTCATTTTTTTATTAGGATGCACTCAGTGCAGATCATGTTCCAACAATCAGATCTATCATTTAAAACAACACAAAAAGGTCAAAGAGGAAGCAGACCAATAGAGAACAGGGCTCATCTCAGCAGTGGAGGCTGCCACCAATGATACCTTTACTGTAAATACTTGCATGGAGACCTTTGTCATTACTTCCCAGCTGAATATGGATTTTCTTTCCAGTCATATTAACACTCTTGCCAATTTCAATGCTGGCAAAACAGTGTCTAATTTATAGAAAGGAAAAATCCTTAACTTCTGACACTTGGATTTACTGGAATATAAAATTGAATGCGACTAGTTTCAAATGATAAACTTTTCACCCCACAAAATTTTTTTAGGAAGTGCTGAAAGTTGACTTTGAAAAAGTTGTCAGGCCCTGTTCCAGCTTACTAACAAAATTTGTTTGCTTTGGCATATTTCTAAGACCTACGAAGGATAGTATACACAGATTAATCCTTAACTGCAAGCCCTCGAATCAGTATCATAAAAACATCACTCTGAGGTGGACAATTTTATATTCTGCCATCAATATAATGAAGAAAGAAAAGACTATTGGTTTGTCACCATTTACTAAAAAGTGGCATGTTATTCTATTCCCATTCATGTTTTCCACAGACTTTGATTTTTTTGTCGGGATAACATAGTTTATGAATTCACTTCCCTTCCAAGTGGGTTGTTATCTGCTCCTCATTTATTTGCAAAGTTATAAAAGCCAGTGTTTCTGCATATCTGTACAAAGTTATAAAAGCCAGTGTTTCTGTACAAAGTTATAAAAGCCAGTGTTTCTGCATATCTGCACAAAGTTGGTCATTGTAATGTAGTGTACTGTGGAACCTCAATAATCAGTACATCTTCGTTCCCTAGTGAATGTCTGAATTAATGAGTATTTTAAATAATTTAATCATGCACATTTTTATTTTACAATGTCATCATACCATATACATGTACTGTAATATACATGTATTTGCTAGCTGTGCATGTAATGTGTATTCATTAATGGTTGAAATAAGTTAATGAAATACATAGATTGACTTGTGTTTATTTCACTTTAATATAACATGCAATTGTACATAAATAAGTTTAGACATGTCTGAGAAGTACATGAAGATGGCATCATTGACTTGTTGAGAAGCACATGAATATGGCATCGTTGACTTGTTGAAATTTGGCATGGCAAGCAAGGGTTAGGACTGCTCAGCTGGCAGGTACAGACCACCATTTGTCCTTGTTTTTATGATGCCCACAACTGTCAACTTGCCAATGTTTAATGATGAGTCAGATATAACATGCCTGTGGACATCTTGAATGGTAGCTTTTTGGGAATCTTCTTAGTGCTGGCAAATCTTTTTTATGCTCACCAGTATCTCTACTTGTCTACCTTGCTTCTTGGTGTTGCCATTGTAATGTAAATATTACAATGAATAAAAATTGGTATCTGGCAGTTACATGTGTTATGGTAAACTAATAAAATACAGTCATTTTTATAAGTTTTATTTGACAACTGTTATATATGCTAATGAGCCAATAATTAACATAACTTTTTTATTCAGAGATGAAGCACAATTCTGTCCAAAGCTTAAATCAATCAACTTTATTTGTACAGTCATTAACAAAGTGTGATTGTTGCAAACAACTGGTAAACAACAAAGAGACTTAATGACACACTTAATTTATTAAACATATGTCAAAAGTGCAGACGATTTGATCCCAGTGTGCTTACTTACTAATTAACACCCCCATCAATGAGTAACAAAAAGATATATTGTTTATACAATTGTTGGTTACAATATGGTTATGCTACTTGATCATGTGATCTATTTATAACTTTAATGTGCCACTAGAATTTGACCAATCAGAAGGTGATATGTTGAAACACCTTCAAATCTCTGTAGGTGAATCTTTGTTATCCGACTGACTGTATTTTCATATATGATTCTTCGAATATTCTTATTTTTGGACAGATTATTTATGGATTATCAAGGCAAGTTTAGTAGTAATTTTACACTTTGGTTCCTGGCTTTAATTTTTGGATCTGAAACATGGATTTCTGGATTAACAGGGCAAATTAATGTTTATTTCTTTTTGCATGACTGTGCACCTTACACATAGAAAAGCTCATGGCTTGGTATCTGACTTCAGTAGTCACTGAGGAAACTTTCCTTTTCAATCCCGGATTTCACTCAGTTGCTGGAAATATGGCTGCAAATGAACCTGGATTGCCATACCCAGTACATGCCCCTGCGCAACAAAGCCCTTAACACAAAGAATGACTACAAATTGAAATTGCGTAACAGTGAATTTGACAGTCCCATGGTTTTGATTGACAAAGGTTGCAAACTTGTTCACCAGTGGATTCGAAATGTGCATTCACCATTAGCCCTGTCTCTGTACCCTAGCCTCACATCATTAGCCCTGTCTCTGTGCCCCAGCCTCATATGGTCCTTAATAGTGATATTAACATATGGTGAGGTAGATTTACCCAGATTTAGCTTATCAACAGAAGGTCATTAGTCAGCAGAAGTAAGACTGTGGCATGTTCATTTCCTTGAACTACAAGCAGGTCTTCATTTTACAGTGTTTCTGCTCAGGAATTTAGGGCAAATAAGACTGCTGATGGATATATTTGTTGCCATTTCATTCATTAATAAAATGGGGGACTGTGTTCAGGAATTGGACAATCTGGCTTTTTGAAATATGGGAATGGTGTATAGCAATACATATTTGGTTCTGTGGTCATCATCTGCCAGGCACTTCGAACATGGAGGTTGATGTTCTGTCACCCAAATTAAACCATAATTCTGAATTCATGTTGAAGCTTGTAATTTTCCAGGAAATTCAACATAATCTGGTAAATGCGATACTGGCCCTTTTGCCTCAAGACCAAATTCTAAGTTGCCAAGATATATTACTTACAAACCAGATCCTCAAGCTTTAGTTGTTGATGACTTTTATGTATCTTGATATAATTCCACAGGCTCTTGCCTCTTTCTGTGTAATTCATAGAATTCTACAGAAACTGGAGGATGGGGGAGGTGAGTTGGTGATGGTGGCACCAATTTTTAGTACTCAGCCATGGTTCCCCAGGGTACCCCCATTTGCGTCAGATTGGTTAACATTTTACTCAAAGCACCCAAAATTAAAGTTTATTCCACAGGACCCAAACATAATTCATCTGTTGCAAAAGCTCTTATTGGAACTGTTTCAACTGACTCTCCAACTCCTGCACAACATTTGACCCTAGCTTATCAGTAATCTTAGGGGACTTCAGAGAAAGCATTTTCTGAAGACCTTTGTAGTCTACAGCTAACTTTTGGTCTGATTGAGATACCTGCAGACATTTATATAACTCTTGCATACAAACCAAAGTGCACAAAACTTAAATTCTATAACCCAATTATAGCCATATAACCACATCCACCATTCACTCCTTAGTAAGATTTAATGTGTATTTCCCAAAATAACACATTAAGTGAGAAATTACTTGTAAAATATTTCCTTGTGAACTGATTAATTCCAAGTACACTGTAATTACAGTACTTAGCTTTATTTTAAGCACTTTATACCTGCTTAAGGTGATACAAATTTTGCAACATATGGTCAAAAATCTAATGTTTGGCTATAAAGGGCAACTTCCTATAAGTGATTTATTATATGTCAAAAAAGACACATTTCCCTTCAAGAATAGGTTTCATTGTTAAAATTGCCTGCCAGCCTGAACTGCTGGATGCAACATCCCCTATTGGGCTAGTTAACACCATATTTAACAGGGACTGCAGCTGCAAAATTTAACATACAGATGTACCCTCTGTCATAACCAAAGAATAATTAATTTTATCAAGAAAATTATATACAAATGTATCTTGCCATCTAAGACAAAGATAACTAGAATACCGGTACCACCTGAAAAAAATCTAGCATTATATAGTGGTATTCACTTTAAGTGTTACTTTTTCAGACAAGGTACCTGTTGATACAACTTTAAAAATGGCTGGTTGGAGCAAAGACTCGATGTTCTTGAGATATTACTGGAATTTACTTGCCACATCTAACTTGATATTCAGTGAAAATCTGTTTGAATCTGCTCCAATCCATTGCTTAGATAATGAAATTTATTACATGCATTTACAGTGTTTAGTTCAATTAGTATACTAACTTTTCATGATTTACAATGCACAGTTATTCACCTTTTTTACATGATACACTCCAGACGTCTGATGGAATCCCTTAGGATAAGAAAGGTTCAGTGAAATTGGAATATTAAATGATATTTACCAAGTTGAAGTTAGATGATTATGTCATCATCTTATGTGATCACTAAGGGTACTACAGGTTCAATGGAATTATCATCAGACTTCAACTTGGGAAGTATCATTTAATTTCACAATCGTGAGCAGGCAGGCAGTTAGCGATGATGCTGTAGCCCCAAGAAGTTGATGCCTCTCCCCACCCCACCACCACAAAAAAATTAATTTAAACTTCTTGTGGACAAAAGAGAGTTGTTGTAACATTGCCACACTCCAAAGCTGACACTGAAAGGACATTTGATTTACAGAGGAATATTCTGGCTGACTGCAGAGGAAACTTTAATCCAGTAATGATAAATCACAATCTAAATGTTGAGATCAACAATGATGAAGGCTACTACAAATGTAATTCAGGCAATGATCTACTAAGAAAGACTTAAAATGCTTGCATTAAATATAAGGACAGTATGAAAGTCAATATTAGTTAGTCAAAGGACTTGAGTGATGAGGTAATTTACATATTTTAATATAGAAAAAGGAAATTTCTTCAGTAGTTGTCATTTTGTCCATTTGCATGCTAAAAATCTGTATCATGAGAATTCTCTTCATTTGTAGTCAAAGTTGCAATATCTTCATCTGGGCTAAGTTGACCTGTCTGTTCATTTGTATGTATGGTACAAACCACAGCAGGACCAACATTAAATGAACTATGGATGGATAACTGAAGCAGATGACCAAAACATTTAACTGATGGTGATATTTCTGGGTTCTGGCATAGAGATATATAGTATCAGCTGTGATATCAATACCCATGTGTCTATAGTACAGCTCTCAGATAGCATTAGCACAGAGTTGTGTAAACTCCAGAATTTATCAACACTGCGCACAGCATTGGGAAACCTTTATTGGCATAACTTTTCCACCTATCAGCTGTAAATGCCATATCACATTGATCCTGAATGTCTCATGTGTGTGATTTGGACTTTTAATGTAGCTTTAACAATTTTTCAGTCATATCACTACAATGTCTGCAGTGTGGCAGTTTATAGTGATGTTTAGCACTGGGGCAACATGTCAGAGACATGAAGCATGATATCCCACCCAGTCACAATATCCTGACACCAGGCCGACCAGTCCTAACACTAACCTCTTAATGCTGAGTAGAGTGCCAAGTGAGGCAGCTGTTAGTACCATTTTTGTAAGTCTTTGGTATGACTCGGCCGGAGTTCGAACCCATGACCTCCCACATCCAAAGTTGATGCTCTAACCACTAGGCCACTGGAGCAGTTCTGAATATCCTGTATCAGAATATCTTTATCTCGTTTGTACAGAGAAGAGTAATGTGACTTGGTACTTCATAAACCAGATTTAATTCATAGCAGAAACCTTTGAAAATGTGCCTATCAACAGTACTTCATGATTTTAAATCTCTGATGCACTTTGTAGACAACTTCTCTGCACATCTGATCTATTTATCACAAGACATGACAGGGCACTGGTAAGCTGTTATGTATCTCAGTTTAGATGTAGGTATCTTTGATAAAATAGACCTTGTTCCTTTCCATGATTACCAATTTGAAGGATGTAAAATACACCATTCTATTTAAATGTCTAAACATTGCAGCTTTAGTGAGAAGACAAGAAATACATTCATATAACACTATGATGGAAAATGACCTGAGACATCCAAAATCATAGGAAGGTGTCACAGACAGATGGATGTAAGGACAGACTGACGGATATAAGGAGAGACCGACGAATGTAAGGAAAGACAGACAAATGAAACACTATAGGCAATAACCATGTCATGACGGGATATTATCAGACATACAAACAAAATGAACTTATATATGGGACATTTCTTTACAGGCTGCCCTAACCAAACTGGACAAACAGCTGATACTGGCAAAACTAAAATATAGCTTATTTCAACACAGCAAAAAAGTTACAAATCTTGACAGTGATGAACTATGTCTAATATTGACAGATAAAAAATTAGCAAATATCCATCATGACAGAGTACTTGGTGTTTTTAAAGATAATAATTTATCATGGACTGAACATATCAAATATATCAGTAAAAGGTTAATTCTAGTTTATGTCTTCTCAGTAAGATAAGCCATCATCTCCCAGAAAGACACAGGAAATTATTCTGTAATAGTTCTGTACAACCCTATTTAGACTACTGTAATACAGTATGGGTAATTCAAATCACAAAAACAGGGCAGAACTAATAATAGCATCTGAATAAAATGAGCTGTCACACTAATATAAAACCAAACAAAAGACAGGGAAAGCTTGATTGACAAGTTATAAAAATATGTATTACCTATTAAAGACTAAAGCAATCTGAGAAAAACCAAGATAATGCACAAGATATCAGATAACAATGCTCCTATCCGTTTACAGTCATCAATCCAGTACACAGTGTAGGAATTCTGGTATCACTCACTATTATTATCCAAGTCTACCAAATGGCATAAAATTCTCAAATCAAATAAGGCATTGTTTAAGAGAAGTTACACACATGCATGCACACATGAATGCACACAGAAGGAAGTGTAGATGATTAATATGTCACAAGTGTATTGCAAATTGCACCTATATTAACTATGTGGGTTCATAGGTAGTGGTGAGTGTCTGTGTAGGGGAGAGAAAGGAAACCATGAATATACTGTTGCATATATGCTATGCATATGTATGCATATGTTTGTGTATATTTATAAATCTATATACAAATGTTCATTTGTACAAGTGCCTCAAGGTAGATTAGTTCTTCAGCTGTGTCACCTGTCTTAAATAAATCCATTATTATTGTTGTTATTATTAAAACACACACACACACACACACACACACACACTATACAACTTTCCATTCAGGAGGAGTAGCAATAACAAGATTTTTAAGATGGCCCCTCTGGTGCCATACTGGACATCACATTAGCACAAAACCAACTAGATATCACAAGAAATATTTCAGTGAAAATCTGATGTTGGTATGACCATCCATTCAGAAAGTGTAGGAATAACAACACTGTGGTGACCATATTGGACATCCGATCAGCCCCATTTTCGTTTTTATGATCAATCAGACATCATAATTTTCATTTACGACCAACCATACAACATAAGAAGTCTTTTGGTGAAAATCCAATGTTTGTATGATCAGCCATTCATGAGGAGTAGTGATAAAAATATTTTCAAGGTGGCCACTGTGGCAGCCTATATTGGATGTGCGAGCAGCACCATCTTACCATGGGATGCATGTATGACATGTAAAGATAAATGGCAAATCTCCAAGTAGTTTATGAGGAATAGCATTTAGCAAAACTTGTGCCAACAGACCATCCCATAAACTCCTCTGGTTAATAATCAGTCAAACTACAGTAATAATAATAATAATGATGATAACAATAATAACTTTAATTTAAACAAGAGGTTGTTTTGTACACAGACCAATCTTCTATGAAGCCTTCTACATTTACACTTACATGATGTACAGTTTATATATTTTGTGGTGTCCTTGGACAACAAAGCCATTAAGAAGTAGATAACTGATCTACTACTTGTAACAATTAAATATTCACAAGTTCATTACTGATGAGTACATACAGGATTTATACCAAGATTATTAGTGAACCTGTCTGAGATATTACTGGTGAGTACATATAAGAACATTGTTTTGAATGGCCTTAACCTCTGCACACATGACCACCAAATCAATAGATTTCTTTCTTATATCAAGTACAAACCATCCACAAAGTTTGTGCCAGGTCTGCAAATTAGAATTTATTATTATGCAGAACTTGTTTTTATATAGAAAACATTGTTCCTTTTCAGTTTGTGACCAAGACCTTTGATCTTTACACCTTAAAATTAATAACCTTCATCCCTATAAAAGTGCAAGCCATCATATCATGTAGAACATTTTTGTGCAAAAACCAGTTTTTATTCTTTCAGTCAGTGACCTTGACCTTTGACTATTTTACTCCAAAATCAAAAGGATTTTTCCTTACCCCAAGTGCAAGCAAACCACAAACTTTGGCACCTGTAGATGGTGAGGAACTTATATTTTGAGCAGAAATCATTTTTCTTCTACCAGTCACAGTGACCTTGACCTTTGAGCTCCAAATCGATAAGGTTCTCACTTACCACAAATGCAAGCAATCAACAGCTTGGTCATTGTTGACATGGAAGATTATAAGTGGACAACTAAAATTACTGTGTGGAAACCAAATTGATAATAGACAGATGGACAGACAGACATACTGACACAGCCATCAGACCAGATAGACCACTGTATAATAATCTGTGTCTTATCGTGAGCATATAAAACCTAATAAAATAAAGTGATATAATTTTCAAAAGAAATAATTTGATTTTAAAGAAAATGCTAAATTGATAAGTATGTCTCTTTATCCTTCATTTGGCAACTTGTTAACTGACCCATTGCCTGTGTAGTAACAAATCACACTACTTGATTTGGCAACTTGTTAACTGACCCACTGCCTGTGTAGTAACAAATCACACTACTCAATTTGGCAACTTGTTAACTGACCCACCTGGATGACATTACAAAATCTGGGTCAGTAAGGTGCTTTAAATAGAAATTTTTCCAGTGCTGTTGATTACATTAAGAAGTCTACTGTTACAAGGCTTCTTTCTTTTTGGTATTTTCAACCATCTGTATTATTTGTACAATAATGAAATGCCTTTATGCCAGGATGCTTTTTGTCACAATTATAAAATTCTGTATTTTTTTTTTTTTTAGCAATGGCAGCCATATTGGAAAGTGAATCAGTATCATTTTGTATAAATCTGATTGAACTTCAAGTCAGCATGCTTTCTGTCAAATACTGTCGATCTTCTGTTCTTAGTTTTCGAGAAGCTATTCTTAATAGGTTATTATACTTTTGGCAATAGTGGCAATATTTGCCAATAGATTAACATCACTTCCATAAATCTGAAAGGTCCTTATGCCAAGATTCTTTTTGTCAAATTTTGTAAAATTCTTTTCAGTGACAGTGGGGCTATATCTGATGGCAGATCACCATCTTTTGTACAAAATGAAAGGTTCTTTAAGCCAAGATACAAATTGATCTAAGTTTTCTTTTTTTTTTTTATTTTGTAGTAACAGAAGTAATATTTTATGGTGGATTTAAAACATCACTTATAAATAAAAGTTGCTAGTAGTGACTCAGATGCTTTAAAGTCCAAAAAGAATATCCAAGAATGCAAGATTCATTTCTATTTTGAAGTTATCTCTGATAATCTTGAGTGACAAGATTTTGAAGTTAGTCACTGTGGTATACATATCATAGCAATATCATCACCATTTTCATTTTAGGACAAACAAGACACCATTAGAAGACTCGTATAAATCTAACAATCCATTCTAGACAAAACCCTCTCCTGCAATGGATCCCTCTCCCAAACATCCCTGTAGGTGATCATTCAGACCTCTTTTCAGATGCCTGGTCAAGCATCAAGGATGATGCTTCGGTCCTTTCCATTGTGAAAGTGGGTTACTGACTCAAGTTTCAGGAACAACCCCCTCTATCAAGGACCCCCATGAGCTTTCACCAATCCAATCTAGTGAAACTGAAGGAGGAGGTGCACACCCCTTTGCAGAATGGGATAGTTGAGAGGGCCCTGAATGATCATTCTCTTGCATTATATTCCTAAATCGTCTTGGTTACAATAATAGGTAGAAATGTTTCCACTATAATCACCCTCACCCTCTTTCACCTTGATTTTCTTCTAGAGGAACATTTCAAAATGGAGAATACTTCCACAAGCTGGAGTGCTCTTCATCCATCTGATTGTGTGATCTCTATTGATGCCAATTTGCACATCCCAATATTTCCTCCACACCACAAATACCTCCAGTTTTGTTTAGACCAGGAAGTTTTTCAATTCTGGGTTCTGCTGCTTGAAATCGCTTCTGCACCTAGAGTCTTCACTGGTGTTATGGGGATAGTAGTGGCATACCAAAATTACTGTAACACCAATTCTCCAGTATTTCAGTAATTGACTGAAACACAATGTTCAGGTTCAGTCCCTTCATCAGGATCTGTTACAATCTGTTGTTGGTCCACAGTAACTCAATTTGGTCTTCTGCCCAACCATGAGAAGTTGAACTTCTTCCATTTCAGGACATTGTTTATGTGGGGATGTACTTTCTGATGAACCAGAACTTGGTCCAGGTTCAACTAGATTAGATAGAATGAATCCTGGCACTCTTAAAGGCATGGTGACCTAAACTATCCTTATCAGTCTGCCTTTACTTATTCCTACTGGGAACCTTGAATGCTGCTGCTAACTTGGTTCCACCAGGCTTAGGGGTGCTGGAGCAGGTTTGAGATTGGGGCAGCGATGGACAGGGGTGGATGTGGGAGAGTGCAGTGGTGCATATATATATTTTTATTCATTGCAACATGGAAAACAATCTTCCTCTGTTGCATTTGTAGGTGGCATTGCTAAGATCAACTTCAACACAGTCACAAACTTCTGAGAAGATTTGGTGAGAGGCTGGCTTCATCTCTTATATCATTTCAACAATGTTCTGCACAGTGAGTTTATTCACAAGGTGTTGCAAGGTTGATCTTATCAACACCATCCTTGTAGAAATCAATGACATAGTCCATATTGTCAATGAATGTTGCATTATCAGTAACACCTTTCAGAAGCATGTCTTTAAGATGCCAGTAAGACTCATACCCTGGCTGGTCAAATTTGTCTTTCACACTGATAACAGTAAGATCGATTGCCTCAAAGTGTTTCTGCTGGTATAGATCTTTCTCCATTGTGGGGTATTCATTAGGCATGTCTCCAATTACCTTACCTATCTACAGTCAATGTTATCTACTTACATGTATTAATCACTTCCAATTATGCAATAACTGGTCATGCATTGTTTAACACATCCCACATGAACTGGCCATTTTACAATATCAACTGTTGTCACCAAGGTGACAAATAACATGTCATTTTCTGTTTATTTTTAGCAGATCAATAGTGGATTTTTAGTCACAGATTTTTTTTAGCTTGCCAAATTATTGGGGTGGCGACTGCTACCCCTGCTGCACCAGCTCTGACGTCCCTGAGGATGTCTACATATGGGACCCTGCAGTTCCTTCTTCTTGCAAGTTGGAAACCACACCAAGATTCTCTATCAATTCCGATCACTCTAGGATGAATTTATCATCTGCATTTGCACTGGTTGATGAATCAGGACAGATTCCTAACTGGAGTCCCCATGCATGCATCCAAGCCCTACTCCTGTCTGTGTACTGATGAGTCAGGTTCCAGTTGGGGTGTTCAGTCAGATCCTGAGGGCAAAATTCTCCAAGGTCTTTGGAGTCTGACAGAAACCTTTTCTACACATCAACAACCTAGAAATAAAAGCAGTATCTCTAGTGTTGCACAGCTGCATCAATAGTGTAAGAGATCTATGTATCATGGTCTCCTCAGACAACACGTCCTTCAAAGAAATCACCCTTTATGTATGCCAAATTCCAAAGAACATATTTGCAGATGGTCTTTCCAGAAATGTCAGAGCCACCCCAACAGAATGGTCTATTCACCATTTTGTAACAGAGCCCCCTTTCACACTGGGGGGAAGACCTGCAGTAGACCTGTTTGCTAAGAGGTTCTCGATCTCTGCCAGAACAAGTTTTCAGGAATTATTTAGGCCACGAGAGCTTATACATCCAAGGTCTATAGTGCTATGTGAAAGATCTAATTGGTGCAATAGGAAACACATTAATCCTAGCTCTCCCTCTGTAAATTTTGGTGCTGATTTCCTTTTGTTCCTGTTTGAGAACAAAAGACGTTTGCTATCTACTATCAAGGGATATAGAATTCCAATTTCCAACACACTAAAATTCTCTCAAGGCTTGGCCATCAGTCCTGATTCACATCTTGCTGATCATATTACATATTTTGACCTGTCTTGCACTTTCATAGACCCAGACAGAATCTTTCTTGTATTTTATGACCTTTGACCAAAACTCTCTATGAACTTTTGAGTGAGGATTCCTTTTTGGACCTCACACGCTCTAGCATGTGAGAAAAATCATGCAAGATTCATGCCTTGTCTATAGACACAGACTCTCTCTCTCTCTCTCTCTTGTTTAATGGAAATTATGATTCTGCTTCTCTCCTTTTTGAACTGGGATCTTAAGGAGAAAATCAGTTACCTTAGGTAGGTCCACTTCCTATAGAGATCTCCAGTCTCAGTCAATTCTGTGCTGTGGGTGATAAGATGAACAAGATCTTCAAAATGGCCAGTGTGGTGTCCATAATGGATGTCTGAATTAACTTGGTAATGGCAGTCATGTGTTATGTTATCACCTGTAGTAATGTCAAAGACCTTCATTCTAGGATGTTTACTATCAATTTAGTTTAATTCTGTCGAGTGGCTTTGAAAACAGTTTTGTCTGTTTTTAGTAACAGTGGCCATAATTAATTGCAGATAGTTACAAAACTGAAAGCCCTAAAAGCCAGAATGCTCTCTGCCAAATGTTCGTTGAACCTGGTCCAGTGATCAAATGATGATACAGCAATTTGTTTTCTTTACTTTACGGGCTGAATTTCATTTAATGCAAAAAGTTTCAATTAAAGTTTATTTTGTCAAACAAATTGCCTATGGCACACAGGGTAATTGAAGTTAATAGATTCCTAATGATTCCCAGCTATTAAATCCCATTTACTTCTTCTTCATGGTTAGCCCTGCTTAAAGTGATTCAAGTCTTCAGCTGTAAGTAATGGCAACAAACTGACATTGAGTATTCCCAATCACTTCTGGCTGCTGAGCCTGATTGTACAAATGTATGTCACCATCTAGGAAAACAAAGATTTAATCCATCCCTTAGGCACTGCAACACTATTATCAGCTTCTATTATGTAAAATGACAGAAGTATGCTCTTGTAGCAAATTAAGCTTACTGAATTACCCTTATTATTGCTAGTTTAAAGAACACTTACAACAGAAAACAGTTTATTGCTTATAAGCTTCAGTACACTATCAGCACACAGCACATTTGTAAAGGCACTAGATTTGCTTGGTTGTTAACTCACCTGGCCATGAGTGAATTGATAGTATGCCAGACCTGCCAACCCTAACAAGATTGTGTCAGTGAGGCAGTACATTTTTTCAGTAAGTTTGACCAGTTTTCAGTATGGTGTAACAAAATATCATGTACTGTTATTGTAAAGTTGGAAAACATTATTTACAAAGTTTGATATTCAAAACAGATGCAGCAATGGTATACATTGTGTTCAACTGAAAAATGTTGTAAAGTACATGAAGACCTTATTTTCCTCCAATACAGTTGGATAAACTTCACTGTTAAAGCCTATGCAGCTCAATGGCTTGCTGCTGTCTCTCAGTAATCATTGGAATTTTTTTCTGTTTAAGATGACAACAGCAATTGTATCTCTAACCTCAAGACACACTCAAATTAACATGTGATGTCCAATAAACGTTATTGTGTTCCTTCCTGCATATATTCACAAGAACCTAAATATTCCTTTTTATGATTCTGTACTGATCATTAAGACTTTTTAAGAGACTTATTTTCCCTTTTGTCTTCAACATGTTTCATTTGCTGGATGTCATTTTTTAAAAATTCTATAATCAACAGTTTGATGACACAGTCACTTAGCATGTAAAAGATATGTGCAGTTTAAAGCACTTGATGCACTACTATAAAGATTTCCTGACCAACTCCACTTGGCAGGTCTGGTACGGTCCTGCATATAGCTTTGTCTTGCACTGAGTAGATAACTGAATTTTTTGTGCAGAAAAAAAAGATATTTTGCTTCCTTCAGTCATGGTGACCTTGACCTTTAATCTTTTGCTAAAAAATCAGTAGGCTTCTTCTTACCCTAAGTGAAAGTTACTCACAAAATTTTGGACAGGTCAGTGATGTAGAACCATTGTTATTGTGCAAAATAATTCATCTTGTAAATGATCTTGACCTCTGATCCCAAATCAAAAGCCTTCTTTATCCCAAGTGCAAGCCATCCACAATGTTTGGTATCTGTATGGTGAAGACCTTGAGTTATTGTGAAGAAACCATTTTCCTTCTTTTAGTCATTGTGATCCTGATCTTATGACCCAATAATTCAAAAGACTTGTTCCTTACCTCAGTTGCATGCTATCCACAAAGTTTGTTTGAGGTATGTAATGTAGAACTAGTGTCATTATTTGGAAACTGTTTTTAATTCTATTAATCACAGTGATCATGAGTTTTGACCTTAGGACTCCAAAATGAAAAGATTCTTCCTTACACCAAATGCAAACTATCTATAAGGTTGGTAACCATAGATGATGGAGAATTCAAGTTTTTGCCCTTTTCAACCTAAAATCAGTATAGTTCTTCCATATCCCATGTGCAAGCCATCTGATTACATAAGATAACTACAGTTGCTGGGGAAATTTTTCTTTAATTTACAGGAGCCATTTTCTTCATTCAGTCATAGTGACCTTGACATTTGACCTTTTCCCTTAAACTGTTTGCATTCATCCTTACCCCCAGTGTAAGCCATCCACAAAGTTTGGCATCTGTAGAAGCTGGAAAATGACTATTGAGACACCATTTTCCATCTTTCAGTGACCTTGACCTTGACCTTTGAGCTTATAAACCCGAAATTAATATAGTTCATCTTTACCCCAGGTGGAAGCCATACACAAAGTTTGAGAACTAAGATGGTTGGTAACTATAAGTTATTGTTTGGAAAAGCAAACTGGTAGTTGACTAACAGACATTGATCATCACAAACTACACTCTGCCTTATGATGGATATATAAAATAGAAAAAAAAGACTTCAACTGATAAAAGTTGCCCAAAAGCATCTAGCATTAAGACATTCCATGTTTGTGTAAATGATGTCAACCTCCCATCAAATATGACTGCCATTGCTACCAAAATGCCTAAAAGGACCTGAAATTGCTTACAAATCGAATAGTTTACTAAGCAAGCTAATATGTTGCAAAAAACACAACCCTCTAAAAAACCTTTAGTATTATGTGAATTTGACCTTTTTACTACATTCTGAAAACAATCTTTCCTAAGATAAAGGCATAATAACTAGATATATCTAATTCATAATCAAACTCATTCAAAAACTAGATATGAGTCTCAAGAGTGTGTGTATGAGTTGGATTGTTAATGTAGCATTAAAAATTTTTCATTCATATTGCTACAGTATCTGCAGTGTGGTAGTTTATAGCAATATTTAGCACTGGGGCATCATGCTGCAGACATGTCACATTATCCTGACACCAGATCAATCAGTCCTAACACTAATCTCTTAATGCTGAGCACCAAGCGAGGCAGCTGCTAGTAGTAGTAGTACCATTTTTATAAGTCTTTGGTATGACTCGGCCAGAGTTTGAACCCACAACCTCCTGCATGCAATGCAGAGGTTCTAACCACTTAGGCCACCAGATAGTCTCTAGAGTGGTAACAAGCTTAGCCAATCTGATGCAAGCACCTCATTAATATGCACTTGCTGTCTCACTTATCTCACTGTCTCACTTACTGTGGAATTTGCTTGAAACCATTAAATTGATTGAACATGTTACAAAAATAATTGTTTTTAGGTTTCTCTAGTTTTTCCTTGTTCATCTATATATGATAGCACAATAGCATTATTTGTCCGATATTGGAAGGGCCTGTGCCAAGATGCTATCTTGAGTTGTTTTTGAGAATGGGTTGTTTCTTGGATTTTCTACTTTAGTCGTGGTGCTGGATTTGCAAAATGAAATCATTAATTTCATGCCAGAATGTTTTCTCTCAAATCTGGACAAATTCTCAGCAGTTTCTGAGAAGCTGCTTAAAGTTTTAGTTTATAGTTTTAACAACAGTGGCTGAATCTGAAAGTGATGAAGGATTTTATGCCAGAATGCTTTCTGTTAAATTTGATAGAATTCTACTGAATGGTTTTCAAGGGGTTATTTAAAGGTTTTCTGCTTTAAGTAATAGTGGCCACATGGTTGATTTCATCATTTATACATTTCTGACAGCCATCTATGCCAAGATACTTTTTTGAGCAATTCTGTCAGATTTTCTCAGCAAATTTAAAGTCATTTAAATGTTTTTCTATTTTTAGTAATGGTGGCCATGTTTTAATTAGAATCAACTATATATGTACAAATTTGAAAATCCTCAATGCCAAGATGCTTTCTGTTAAATTTGGTCAAATTCTGTTCAGGAGTTTTTGAGAATATATCATTAACAGATTTTTCTATCTAAAGCAGTGGCAGCCATATTTGAATGGGGATCTGTACCATTTGTACAATTTGAATTTAAGGCCCTTCATGCCATGATGCTCTCTGCCAAATTTTGTCCAAATTGGTATAGTGGTTTTTGAGAATAACTCTAAAATAATGAATTGATGGAACATTTATGGAGAAAACATGGCTAGATACAGGGCCATACCTAAAATTTGACACAATTTTATGGTCAGAGGAGCTAAAAGCTGGTTTCTAGGTGACCAATTTCTTCCCGCATTTCTCATGAGAACACTCATATTCCAACTGATATTCTGGAAACCAGAAATTGTTCAAGTATTTGCAGTGAGCTGAAAAATCAAATTTATTGAACACTGGTCATGAAAGTAAAATGAAAATGTGCTTAATTAATCAAATATACATGGACAAAGTATTTCATCCTTGTTAAACTATTAAACTATTTCTGATGAAATTTTCCTGGAAAAGAAAAATATATGAATATAAACTTCAAATTTACAGAGCCTTCTTTTGTACAACCCAAGCACATAATTCATGGCAGACACAGACAGTGCCAGTAAACAGCTGGACTTTCCAGCACAAGTTCAACTTATAACAAGTATGTAAAACTGATATCCATTAAAAATACTGAAAATATGTTTGATTCAAATCAATTATTCTTTGATGCTGATGAAATAATTATTAATTTTTAAATTTAATTGACTACTGACATTAATAAACATCAATGATATATATTAAAAATGAACTCCCTTCTGAGCAGCACCATGTATTTGGCACTCCAGCTCAAAGATCATTATGAATTCATATGAAAAGTTACAATCATGTGGATGGATAATAAAAAATGACAGCAGTCATGTCATTTCATTTGTTAAAAGCATTTTAAACTCACACTGAGAATTCGTAATACAGTCCAATAATTAAGTAAAACAGACTAACCAATCCCATAATACAGCTGCAATACGCCACAATGTATCAATCTATGATGTGTTAGAAAATACTGTATATATGCCTGTAACATGCCAACAGCACAAATCAAGATATACCATGGAATTATGAGTTGGCAAATTGGAGTCTTTGTTGTTCTTCTGATTAGGACTCCTAATGAACAGCACTGATTCATATACACAGCAAGTTGTGCAATGATGGCCTGGCATACTGGGTCTACTTTGACATGTAATATCAAGGTCTACACTGTTCAAAATAGGTCATACGCAAACATGGTAGAAATGAACGAAACATTATACCATGTCACATCTAGGTCTACACTGATCAAAACGGGTCATACACAAAACATGGCAGAAATAAACAGCACATTATGCCATGTCACATCTAGGTCTACACTGTTCAAAATTTGTCATGCACAAACACAGTTGATCAATAAAAGCAATCAATAATTAAGAATAATATTATTATTAAGATATTGCCAAAAAATGTCAAATTCTTAAGATATTTTCGGTCTGAGTATAGGAAGTACTAATGATCAAGTCTGGTTAGGTTTGGTTTGGTTTTGGTGTTATATTTGGTATTTTGGTTCAAAATAACAGGTTTGGTTTGGTTTGGTGTTATATTTGGTATTTTGGTTCAAAATAACAGGTTTGGTTTGGTTTGGTGTTATATTTGGTATTTTGGTTCAAAATAACAGGTTTGGTTTGGCTTGGTGTTATATTTGGTATTTTGGTTCAAAATAACAAGTTTGGTTTGGTTTGGTGTTATATTTGGTATTTTGGTTCAAAATAACAGGTTTGGTTTGGTTTGGTGTTATATTTGGTATTTTGGTTCAAAATAACAGGTTTGGTTTGGCTTGGTGTTATATTTGATATTTTGGTTCAAAATAACAGGTTTAGTATAGTGTTATATGTGGTATTTTGGTTCAAAATAACAGGTTTGGTTTTGTTTGGTGTTATATTTGGTATTTTCGTTCAAAATAACAGGTTTGGTTTGGCTTGGTGTTGTATTTGGTATTTTGGTTCAAAATAACAGGTTTGGTGTTATATTTCATATTTTGGTTCAAAATAACAGGTTTGGCTTGGTTTGGTGTTATATTTGGTATTTTGGTTCAAAATAACAGGTTTGGTTTTGTTTGGTGTTATATTTGGTATTTTGGTTCAAAATAACAGGTTTGGTTTGGCTTGGTGTTATATTTGGTATTTTGGTTCAAAATAACAGGTTTGGTTTGGCTTGGTGTTGTATTTGGTATTTTGGTTCAAAATAACAGGTTTGGTTTGGTTTGGTGTTATATTTGGTATTTTACAGCACAGCAGCAAAAGTAGACTGGAACAAACCATAGTAGCCAACCCAGGCTGATCTGATTGAAGGATCATAAATAGCACCCAGTCAGCCAGGAATCTGGCATGCCAACTACTAAGTCATCATGGACACTACTTCAATTGGTTCCCTCTTACAAAATGCAAGAGCTCACATCATGTTTATTGTACATCTCCAATCCCACAGGGATTCTAAAACAGCAGAATAATCAATACATCTGTGCAAAAGTCTGATAATTTAAGTTGAACTTGCAATGTTTTATGTCCCTTCTGAAGAGGCGGTCTCATCTGAGGTTGTGCCTTGAACTGGGGTTGCATCTGTGAAAGATTTAGCAGGTGGCTCCCTGGGATGATTTACACTGCTATGCTTCCTGGCCAACTGCAGTGGGCCAGAAGTGGTTGTGAAGGATCTATACTGAATATCCATCGCAGTGTGGATGAATCCTCCGAAGAGGGTCTCAACTTTCAGTGGAACAGCCCTTACTTTACTATGGTTAAGACCTTCAATGAGTCCAGTGCAACATCACAATGGATGTGCTGAAGTTAGACAAATAAAGTCACTGCAACAGAATGTGAACAATGGGATGTCTTGGCCACAGCTTGTGGCACGTGTTTTAACACAGCCAGGTTCATATTGGCCTAGTTCAGCATACAAGTAGCAGAGAAAGATGTCAGCATGGAAAGTTATGGTGACCAGAAGTTGGTCTTTCTGCTCAAAAGCTTTGATTGTTTTAATGAGAAGGCATGCCCAGGCTCCAGTTGTAACACCCACTTGGAATGCAACTTCAACTGGTCACATCAGGGAATGTATCTGGTAATTAGAGGCAAAGGTCATGGATCCCAAAGTAGAGAAAGATAAGAATCATAAAGTTAACAAGTAATACAATACATACTGTGGTATACTATGATACAGTATGCATCATCCTGAAGACTCCTGCCTTATCTGTTTGTCTTTGCATGTACTGGTATTGTCTTTAAGACTGTGTTGGTGTTTAAAGTGTACAGCGAGGATAATAGTATACCTTGATTCTGTGAATTCTGCTTATGGTTATTACCTGCTGGATGTGCAATGCCTTTGTCATTATCTGACCCCTTAAACCTGAAATATTTCCAAATTCTTCAGAATCTTCTGATTAGATCATCCTTCTTTCTTTTTCATGTTCCTATTCAGTTCAAGCATACAGGTGTTACTAGCCTCTTATAGAACCTTTAACTCTACCAGCCATGGACAGTCTGGATCCATGAGTGACCAACTTCCCATGACTGGATCATTAAATACATGACAGCATCTTCCAGTCCCAGTACATACCATTAAGATGAACACGACCAAGTTCCTTCAGTTTTATTAAATAAGCATAATGTTTGAAATGTAACAGGGCCACAGTCTGGAGATCCATACATTAGACTGACATTGCCATTGGCTTCACTATATTAGTATTCCACTGACATGGATGACAGAGACTGAGAGACAGAGTGTGTGAATGACCATATACAAATTAACAATATTCTTGACTGTATTTATTATAACTTGTGAAAGTCCTGATCAAGACAAACCAAAATAAATGAACAACAAATTCCTACAGGACAACATTAACAGCTTTTACAATGCAAATTTATTTGTGGTAGTATCCCATTGTCGGGAGAGAGATGCAATTATGGCTTCCAGATGACCAATACTTGAAAATAATCAAGTGCTACTTCCAATTCATATAGCAGCAAGCCTGTCTCTGGTTGCTAACTAAGTATTTTGGTCTTTGTTGTTACAATGTAGCATTTTAAGAGATGTATGTACTTCTTACTACCATTTTGCATCCACTGGGGCTAACTATGTACTTCTCACTGACCTTTTTGTGTCCACTGGAGCTATCTATGTACTTCTCACTGACCTTTTTGTGTCCACTGGGGCTATCTATGTATTTCTTATTAATCTTGTTAGCACAGTGATTTTTTTTAGTCCACTAGAGACAACTGTAATCAAATCCATGTATAATGACCACTCAGAGTAACCACACAAAAGTCCATGATCTTTAAGGACAGATGATATTTATATACAGGAAAGAGTAATGTTAATGGATGTGTAAGAAATGATCCAACATAAATATACAGACAGAGATAGGCAGATTGTGAAAATGAAAGAAAGAAAAAGAAAGAAATCAGTTACGTTATAGAGCATATATTAATCCATAATAAACACCAGTCATCAGTTGCTGTAAGCAACACCTGACAGTCAAGGGGATAAAGAACCAAAGAAATAACCAGTGCTCCACTGCACAGGTGGTTGCTATGTGCAGGCAAATGAAACAGTAAATTTTGAGGACACTGAAAAATGGTTGTTGCTATGCGTAGGTTGTAGCTTCAAGGTGCATAAAACATGGACAGCATTAAGTCCTGCTGTGGGCTTAAAAATGCTGTAAGGACCTTGATAGTTTGACAGGGTCAAATAAAAAAAAAATTATGTGGTTCTATTTATGCTGAAATAAAAAACGAGGACAAGTAGGTTAGTATGAACTGTTTTTTCCCTAATCCAGATGAATTAAGTCAAGCATAAACCGGAAAATAAGTGTCATTCACATCCTGAATTTAACTTTAATTTCATTGTTAATTTTTTTTTTCTCCTGAAATTTTGTTTCTTCGTATTTAAATTTTTCTTTCACAAACACACAAAAAATGTATGGTCAGCAGGAAAAATAGGGTTGGTCAGGTAACCTGAAGCACAAATACTTTTTTATCTGGTAGAAGTATATTAGGAGTAATGCCTTTACAGCACGAAGTGTAACAACACCCCGGCCACTTACAAAAATAATTCTGCAATTTGTGGGGGTGTATGCTTGAGCGTTGGAAGCTCTAGTATAATTTACCTTCCGAGACTGTAACACCAATAGAGTGTAATTGTCGATCTGATATAAACATGACTTAAAGCTACAAAGATGGAGAAAACACATTATGCCTATGTAATCACTAATAAATTATCCTAATTATGGTATTGTACTGTGTACATAAATGAAATAGGCTGCATTACAGTAAAACATTTATAATCCAAATGCATCACATGATTTAGTAATGCTTCTGCTAATCTGGCAGGTTCCATATTCTCAAACTTTTTGAGCAACAAATTCTAGCACCAGCTCAAAACTCTAAAATTAGAAAATATATGCAGGATATGCTGACGTCACATACATTTGGCATTCAAGCTGAAAAAATTTTGTGATTCTAGCTTCATTTTAATCAAAGTTACAGTCTGTCAGAATTTTGGGTTTCAAGCTTGAACCTGAGCCTGCAACTGGGTTTTCCCTTCAGCCAATAAACGAAAACCTTTCAGAAGTAGTGGGTAGCATCATTTTGTGATTGGCTGAAACAAAAATTTCAAGTTTAAAGTCAATGTTCCAAAACTTTGACAGTCTGTAACTTTTAAACAGATAAAAAGTAAAATCACAGAATTGACATAATTTTTCTAAGTCTCTCTTTTGACATCTAATTTCAATGACCTTGTTTAACCCCATGTATCTTATAAAAGTTGGGGTTTTCAGCTTTAGCCAGTTTCATCCTCAAAAGGCTTTTAGTTTCAAGATTTCCAGGCCAGGACACTGAATTATTAAAAACATTATATGATTATGTCAAAGTTGGATTTCATGAGTCATGACACTGGCTGAAAAAAAAAAAAACAATTACTAAATTCCACATATAATGAAGCCCATAAGACCCTAAAATTATATTGTTATATAAACAAAATGTCATAATAACTTCAAGAAAATATATAAAACACTAGAACTGATCTTACAATGTCCTTCATAATATGCTATTTTGTAACACTGAATTACACAGCACTTAATGTATTTGGATAAATTAAATCTTTTTAAAAAAAGGTTCAACTGTATAGGGATCCTGTAAAAAGGAAATTACTCTCTTCACCTGTGGATAATAATAATAATAATAATATTTTGTTTATTTATTTATAAGGGTAACTCTATTATTAAATAATGTTCTCCCTTCATGCCCTCTCAATCAAACTACAGTATTTCTAATATCAATAATTTCATCATAAAAAGAAAAAAAAAATGAACATTAATTTTCACTCACGCACAAACACTTATAATGTAGATCCAACTGCAAACAGGAGAAACCCTGTCCCTGTATTCTCAAAACTTAGTGAACAAGAAATTAAAGTTCAAGCTCAAAGTCTGGAAACTTGACAGTCTATAATGAGAATCAAGCCAGAAACACAAAACCTAGAGATTTTTCTTAACTTAAATCCTTCTACAGGAATGTCGTATTTCCATTATACTATTGCGCTCTAGGTATTAGATTTTATTTGCGGGTCTTAAATCCTTCTACAGGAATGTTGTATTTCCATTATACTATTGCGCTCTAGGTATTGGATTTTATTTGCGGGTCTTAAATCCTTCTACAGGAATGTCATATTTCCATTATACTATTGCGCTCTAGGTACTGGATTTTATTTGAGGGTCTTAAACCCTTCTACAGGAATGTCATATTTTCATTATACTATTGCGCTCTAGGTATTGGATTTTATTTGCGGGTCTTAAACCCTTCTACAGGAATGTCGTATTTCCATTATACTATTGCGCTCTAGGTATTGGATTTTATTTGCGGGTCTTAAATCCTTCTACAGGAATGTCGTATTTCCATTATACTACTGCACTCTAGGTATTGGATTTTATTTGCGGGTCTTAAATCCTTCTACAGGAATGTCATATTTCCATTATACTACTGCACTCTAGGTATTGGATTTTATTTGCGGGTCTTAAATCCTTCTACAGGAATGTCGTATTTCCATTATACTACTGCACTCTAGGTATTGGATTTTATTTGCGGGCCTTAAATCCTTCTACAGGAAATGTCGTATTTCCATTATACTACTGCACTCTTGGTATTGGATTTTATTTGCGGGTCTTAAATCCTTCTACAGGAATGTCGTATTTCCATTATACCACTGCACTCTAGGTATTGGATTTTATTTGCGGGTCTTAAATCCTTCTAAAGGAATGTCGTATTTCCATTATACTACTGCACTCTAGGTACTGGATTTTATTTGCGGGTCTTAAATCCTTCCACAGGAATGTCGTATTTCCATTATACTACTGCACTCTAGGTAATGGATTTTATTTGCGGGTCTTAAATCCTTCTACAGGAATGTCATATTTCCAATATACTACTGCGCTGTAGGTAATGGATGTATTCGGGTTTTAACTTGAGTTTCTTGCTAAGTTTTTCAAAAATAAGTGACCCAGCAATTCAGGGTATAAACTTTTCTATGTACTTATGATTTGAAGTACTTTACTGTGTGAATTCTCATCTACAAGAATGAGATGTATTGAAAAAGCTACATCTACACTATTTGCAGCTGGTTGCACATTATAGGCAGGTAAATATGGTACTTACCTTTGTTATACTGACCACAGCGGTAAGTTCGTTTGTAAGATATACAAAATGCTCACTAAGTTTGTTTGCCCAATTTTCTACCCTGAAAAATAAATAATTACAACCACATTGTAATCACTCACTACTATTCATTTTTTGAAGGTGTCCCTTAAGAAGAGGCTCACCCAGTCACTCGACTTACGTAACTTGACAATCAACCATTTCCCTTAAGCTGGTTATGTAGCATTGCATTAAACACATCGCTATGTCTCCCAAATCTTACATCTTGTTGGTTTGACCTATTTTACCATGCCCTGAAAAAAACATTTTTTTTTTTTTTTACAATTATGGCTGAATATGCATGGTCTCTTGCTCATAATTAAATTCATTAAAGATATTGATGTTAAGCCCAAATACCATGTTTTATAGAAACTGTTGAGAAATATAGTCTCATGAGCTGAGAGATAACAGGAACATTGAATCATATGCAAGGAATCTTATTAACATACATGTGAACCTACCAGCTGGGAGGGTTTTCCTCCCAAGATGAAGGGGGACACCCATTCCTCCCCACACTCACCTACACTCGCTGTTATCTCCCATGCACTTAAAATATTTAAAAAATTCCAGAACAGAAATTTTTCTATTTCTTTTATTACTTCAGACCTTGCTTCCAAATAATAAAATCTAAAGTGCAGATCTCCTGTGATCATATGACTGCCAAGTAGCAAGCAGGACACTTTAACTGCAAATTTGACAGTAAACCTAAACATAATCATTGGATTAAACCTAAACACAATCAATGGATTAAACCTAAACATAATCATTAGATTAAACTATGTGTGACAAGGATGAAAGACATTAATGGATTATGCTTGGATTACTAACATGCTCAAGCAACATAAAACAATTAACATAACCTGGATTCTTTTGGCTGGGTTGGTTTGGCTGAAGTAATTCAGAAAGGATTAGATGAATTATGGTTGGATTAGTCATTGCTAAGGAGCTTAAGTGTATAAAAGGGGTCTGTCTTTGGAATTTAAAGTTTTTGTTGAGATGTCTAAGCCTGAATTATCTTTCAATGCTAAAACACCAAAATCTAAACAAATGATATCACAAGAAATTCAATAATGAATGGAAATAGAAATTTCAGTGGTTGGAATCAAATTCAAAGGGACGTCAATATGCATTTGCCATTTCTGTAAAGTCAATTTAAGAAATGATTTCCCATGTTTGATCCACACAGCACAAATCTTGAACAGTTCTGGCAGGCAGTCAGCATCCTGAATCTACCCACAGGCAGGAAACAATTTAAACTTTTTGGTGGGCTAGTATGAAAAGGACATTTTCTATTTTGAGGAACATTCAGGCCAACTACAGAAGAAACCTAAATACGGTAATACATGTAATACATCATCTCCCAAGTGTTGGTACAAACCTTTCATTTTATAAATTTGTAGCTGGAGATTACAAAAATATATAGAAGGTGAATGAAAGCCAATGGTTACAATCTTTTTCTCCTTTTACGATACAAAAAATTGCAAATATGTATCATGGACATTGTTAGGAGATTCATGCATGCTCAGTTTCTGGCTTACCCTAATTATTCCCTCCCCCATCCATCACATGTAAAGCATGCTCTGATATGGACCCACATTTCGTAAGCCTGGAATATTTAATGAAATGCAACAAAAAAACCCACTAAAATCAAATAGTCATTTCATATTTAAAATGTGTAAAAAATTCATAAATGAATTCCCTAAATAAAAACTTTTGAAACTTCTTTGCTGACATCCAATCTTCTCCTTTAAGAATTTTCGGATGAGAGCATCCTCCCTTAACAGTTGCTGATGTCAGTGCTGCACAATATCAGTGGGCATTAAGATACTGGATATCACTGCCTGACATTTGTAGGAGCACTTTCAAACACCCCTGTTAATGGGTTACATCTAATCCACTGTACAAATATAAAAAGAAACAATCAACCTATCACATTTCCTAAAGCCACAAGTTCTGTAGATGATTAATGAAGCATGTGCATTTGATTGGGAACAAACACTGTATTTGTCTTCATCAGTCTTTCAGCATCATTAAACAACTATAGATCTAATTGGTACTAGCTGCATATTGTGAGTGTATTGACTATGTGGGTTGACACGACTGAGGGGGTGTCCATGTGTGCCAAAGAAAGGAAAGAAAATGAATACCAAGTATATTGTTCTATATGCATGCTGATGTGTGTGTGTGTGTGTGCGTGCGTGTGTGTACACAATTGTTTCACTATAAATAGTCATCATTATAAAGGCAATATGAAAGCATGTGCATAGGCCAAGAACCTTCTTCTGAAAAATTACAATATTCAACCAAAAGCTCTTCCCTTGCACGTTAGTTTTAAGTAAAGACAAAAAATAATACTAAATATAATTGCTTGATACATGCATATAATGTATATTCATGGATATCAGTGTCTGCTATTTGAATCTTATGTATAAACATGAGTATCAGTGTCTGCTATTTGAATATTAAGAATATTCATAGAAATCAATGCCATTGCTAATTTGGAGAGTGCTAAATTAACCCCCGTTTTAAATAACTTAAAATCTTCATTCTGAAAAGGAAACAAGTTACATGTACTTTAAAATTTATTCACTTGTCCAACATCACAAGTCATGACATACTTTGCTTGATGCAGATTCATAATAAAAATATGAACAACCTTGGAACTAAAAATGTCACTGAACACCAGTTGCAACCTAATTGATATTGTGTTTGCAACATCAAAGACATGTTTTGTACAAACAACACTGAATAATTTACCAAGTGTTGGAAGACAACTCTAATATTTATTTCATCAGCCATACTATAGGGATTGTTTTTCTCCAAATACAACACCAAATGATTCCACCTCCTCCATACAGATCATGCAGTTTTTGAATACATTATGAATTAGTTTTTGAATACATTAGGAATTGCAGATGAGGTCAATAGTTTCAACTAAGGAAATTTGCCCTGATAAAATTACAACTATTTCCTGCAGCTTTTTCTTCAGAGGGTCTCAGTCTATCTAAAATGGAAGAGTATATGCAGTTCCTTGTGTCCTTTTTTTTGCAGAGCCTGGCAGGAATATCAAAAATACAGGCCACAAAGTAAAAGAAGCCAAGCATGAAATGGTCATGGCAGGATTACCATAAAAGTTTTATCATGCCAGGTAAAGGAAATATGTTAAAATTAAATGTTCCAAGATTCCATAATTGTTTTTATAAATTTTGAAAACTTAATCTTTAGATAAGAGACCAATGTCTGTAAGAAGCATGTACAAAGCATACCAAAAATTTCTCTCCTTGATGTTCAAGGGATAGAGTTGGAAAAATTCCAAGAGTCAAAATCAGTTCAAGTTTTATTTACTCCACGTAAACAGATGAAAGCACATGGGTCAAGTCCTATGTTTTTCAATGTAGTGTTCCAGATAGCAAGGTATGGTAATGACTCTTTTGAACGCTGGACCATTTGAAAGGTGTAATGGCCACCAAGTTAATGCCAGTTGTTCCATAATTGATTCATGGGTATATTTGCCCATGATTCCTTTCTAACTGCAGTCAACCACTATTATCTCCATCAACCTCAGTAATGACTTTCCTTATCTCTATCAACACCAGTAAGGATTTTCCTTATTTCCATCAACCTCAGTAATGATTTCCATTATCATTATCAGCCTCAGTAACGATTTTACTTATCTTCATCAGCCTCTGCAATGATTTTCCTTTCCTCTATCAGCCTCATTAATGGTCTTCCTTATCTCCATCAACCTCATTAAATTATTTTCCTTATCAACCTTAGCAAAGGTTTTCCGTATCTCCATCCATCTCAGTAATGATTTTCCTTCTCTCTATCAGCATCAGTAAGGGTTTTCCTTATTTTCATCAACCTCAGTAATGATTTTCCTTATCCCTATCAACCTCAGTAAAGATTTTCTTTATCTCCATCAGCCACGGTAATGATTTTCTTACCTCTG
Organism: Megalonaias nervosa; assembly: GCA_016617855.1. Classification (NCBI taxonomy): domain Eukaryota; kingdom Metazoa; phylum Mollusca; class Bivalvia; order Unionida; family Unionidae; genus Megalonaias; species Megalonaias nervosa. Next base: position 155,102 of record JAECUM010001979.1, read on the forward strand.
TCAACCAATTTAATGACTTGCCTTATCCCTGTCAACATCATTAATGACATTCCTTATTTCTATCAACCTCAGTAAAAAAAAATTCTTATTTCTATCAGAATCAGTAAGGATTTTCCTTATCTCCATCAACCTCAGTAATGATTTTCCTTATCCCATCAGCCTCAGTAATGATTTTCCTTATCATCATCCACCTCAGCAATGCTTTTCCTTACCATCTATAATCAGCTTCAGTAATGTGATCTTCCTTATCTCAGTCAACCTCAGTAATAATTCTCCTTTTCAACTTGAGTAATGATTTTCCTTATCTCCATCATCCTCATTAATGACTTTCCTTATCTCTATCAACCTCATTAATGATTTTCCTTATCTCCATCAGCCTTGTTAATGCTTTTCTTTACCTCTGTCAGCATGATTAATGATTTTCCTTACCTCTATCAAACTCAGTAATGATTTTACTTACCTCTATCAACCTCAGTAATGATTTTTCTGATCCCTATCAGCCTTAGTAATGATTTTTTATCTCCATCAAACTCAGTAATTATTTGTTTCATCTCCATCATCCACACATAGTAATGAATAATAATAATAATGACTTTATGTAAAGCAGTTGCTCAACAGGCCAGTCTTACAGGAGGCCTTTTACAATCTATAATTTTTATAACCATGTTATTGAACTAGATACATTAATCCACTTGCCATAAAACATGTATAAGACATCTGTTTATACAACTGCATTATACGGCATTCGTATACAGGATACAAGTAAACCAGGGATCCCAAAATTCAAATGGCTCTTGGTGCACATTTTTGTCCTGAAAATTGCCATGGTTGTCATATATTGGGCAATTTAATATCAACACATTTAGACAAGGCTTTAAAGTTGTAACAAAGAAGACAAGAGTCATACACTGCACATAATTATTAAATGTGCCAGAAAGTGTCTTAGTTTTGCTTCTGAGTTTGTTGAGTCCTTATTTTTGTATTATCCTTCAACACAAATTCAACAGTTCGTTCTCAGACTCCGACTCTTTAAAATGATTTTTTTCTTTCAATCAGGAGTCTCTACTGACTGAACTGAATTTCCTGGATTGCAAGATAAGACCATTTCTTCTTTTTAACTGTTTAGGATCAAGAACATCTCTGATCTTCTTAAGAAACTCTAACATACCAAATTGGGTGACCAAACTATTATTTTGGAAGCCAAGTATACATGTTTACAAGATTCCTGAAAATGGAAGACAATCTTATTCTGTCATGGTCAATGACCTTAAATCTGGTGTCATGGATAGAACTTGTCTCAGACAATGCCATACCCATGAGCTAAATTTGGTTAAATCTATATTTAATATTTTTAAGAAAAAAAACCAGTCACTGTTATTTAAGTGCATGGAACCATTCATAGTATTCAGCAAATACATCCACAAACCTGATTAGATAAAATTTCATTCAGTCTTGTTTGCGTTATGCTGCTAACAAACCCAGCACAGCTACCAACCTGAGCCAATACCTTTGAACTTGGTGTCAGAGCACTGACTGTCATATTGGTTGTAATGCAGTTCTAAATACAATGTCTTGTCATATCTTGATAAGCTTAAATAAGTACAAAAATGAAAGCAATAACCTTTCTGATTTTTAAAAACTCCTTCACATAAGTGGATATGTTGGTGGTTCATTCAGAATCACTTACATATTGCAAGAAGGGTTTTATTGCCCCCCCCCCCCATGTTAATGACTCATTCATGCAAGAGGTGCAATCACTACAGGATTTTCAAGACAATAATAATAATAACAATAATGAATTTATTCAGAGAAAGTAACTCAGTTGATTACAGGAACTAATCTACCTTGCGGTCTTCTGTTATGTACAATATATACAGAATATAAAGCGTAGTGTGACAGGCTTGACCCTAAAGAATTGATTTATTCTGGAAATGAAACAAGGTTTCAAGCTTGTAACACATGCACAAGGATGGTAATCACATAAAAGTATGGCCACTATGGTGCCATGGTGCCTTGTTATCAGTCAGAAGAATACTAACTCAGAACCAGATACATATTGCTATAGTAGCATTTATGTGACTCTAATGGCAATAGGACAAAGATACCATTTTCAAGGTTGTCTACTGCACATAATTTTACAGTTAAAGTCTACCACTCTCAAAAAATATTAAAACAAGAAGAAAAAAATTATTTTTACATGTTCTATGTACACATTACAGGAACCAGCCAGAGCTGGTCTACTGGTGACCTGTACCATGATGCATGCCATGTAGATAGATTATGAAATGTTAAATAACAGCTAACATGTGTACACAACAAGCTGTAAATTGAAAACCCTTGTTGTAATTTGGTGAGTTTAAAGGCAAATGCAGAATGTTGTTTGAGATTTTAAGTAATAAAGAGATCAAAGATGGTCTATGATGGCTTTTGAGTCTTTGAATAAAAACTGGCAGACCCTTGTGAAGGTGATATAAAAATGTGAGACTACCCAAAAAATTATTTTGGCAGAAACACTTAAGTTTTATTCTTTTTAAGAGGAATATATAAGGGCAGCTCTTATCTTTGTTTGGTCAATTGATGTTAAAATGCTAACACATGCTCTTTCTCCTTAGGTTAAAACACCACTGCTAGCTTAAGAAATATAACAACTAGTTCAGCAATGCTTTGGAAATAGGTCTTTTAGTGAAAACCCATTTTAATACAAAATCAGATTTTTTGTGTGTGCAGGCAAGTAGCCAAGGTTGTGAGTTTGCATTGCATATTTCATGTAAAGTGGATTTTAAGATAGTATAGGTAGGAAAAAATGGCATCACCAACATTTATAGAAACCATTGAATAAGAGCAATGCTTTTTCTGTAACACACACACCCACTTTGAGGGCCTAGTTTTGAACTGGATTAAAAGTGGATAAGGTGGCGCTTACTTAGACTTTCTGTGCAAATTTTGTGGCAAAGCACAATTTACCATTCCTCACTGCAGCTCATTTTAATAAACTGGTTAAACTTATGTGTTTTGACTGAGATAATGCACAAAAGTTTCCTGCCATTGTGCAAGGACAATACATGTTGCCAATAAGGTCCTAGCTCCCCTTATGTGGACACATGTCAACAAGACCATCCATTCAGAAGAAGCAAGAATAAGATTTTCTAGATGACCACCATGTTAGATATCAGACTGGCACAATTTCCCTTTGTGACCAACCAGACACCATGAGAAGAGATTTTCACCATTGTGACAATACTGAATATAAGATTGGCACAATTTTCATTTGTGATCAACTAGAAAGCATGAAAAGAGATTTTTAAGATGGTCACCTTGGTGACCATATTGAATGTCAGATTGGCACCATTCAAACATCATAAAAATCTAAGCATCATAAGAAGTCTTTTGGTGAAATCATCAAGTCAATATGACCATCCATTCAAGAGGAGTAAAGTAGCAATAGCAAGATTTCCAAGCCAGCTGCTGTGGCTGTCATACTGGATGTCCAAGTGGCAGCATTTTCATTTAGGACCAATTAGAACTTTGAATAAATGTGTGTAAAGTTTCAGGGCAATCCTTCTAGTAGTTTGGGAAAATAGCAAAAGCAAAGTTGTACAAACATATGGATGACAGATAGGTGATAAACAGACAAGAGATGAAAGGCCATCAAACAGCTCCTTTAGTTATGACCAGTAGAGCTACAAACAAAAACAAGAAAAATAGGACTTCTTGAACAAATATCAAGGGTACCATAAGTACCACATATGCAGAGATGATAAGGTCTAGACCAACTTAGTGGCATAAAAGGTCTCCAATGCTACAGTAAAATTGATTAATATCTCAGTTTTATAAATACTTAGTTATTTCAAAATCTAAGCCTAAAAGTTTACATTGTCCAAGATTTTGCTTTGGATTGAATTTGGATGTAACCTATGGCAGCTCATAAACTTTCCACACCTAGTCTATAGCTGGCAAACAAGGCAGATGGAAGACTAAGTTGTATATTACCATATTTATTTAAATAAGTCGTATAATACTGTATTTGTTTAAATATCTAATACTGGTATGCACCTCTAACTGCTGGTCTCAAAAGCTGGTGCATAGTGCACAACTCGTTCAGTCTCCACTGCTCATTCTTCATAATGTGAAGCACTACTGCACAAGTCCTGACCTGCTGAGGCAATCAGAGTCTGAGCTGTTTGTCATTTCCTAGATGCATGTTATACATAATGTTGCCTATGGGAGCCATATATGTGACTGATATTACACGTAAGAAAACCCTGAACTGAAATGTGTTTCAACATTTGTCATAGTAATGCACAAGACACAAAAAACTGTATCTAACACAACAAGCAAATCAATTGAATTTTTGTCTTTTGCTACTATGGTGAAGTAAATCACATTCATAAAAATTAAATCTAAATATAAGACAGAACTGTCAAGTTACAGGGCAAACATAGAATGTAACCAAGTTTCACTGTCCTATGTCACTAAAAGAAAAGTGCAGAATAGGGGTTCCAAAAAATATCATTGACCTTTACCTTGAAGATGAGACCGCCTACTGAGATAGACAAGATCATCAAACTGAAATCTTATGTGTACCATGGTTCATCCCTGTGCTTCACATTGCTATTATGATATAAAACTGAAAGAAAATAAACCTTAAAATATTGAACTGGCCTTTCCAAAGTGAAAGTGTAACAGAAAACAAAAAATACTGAGCAGCAACCTTGACTTTCAAGATCAGATCAGACCACTAATACGGTATATGACACACTCTCTAGTGATGATGTACAAGCACACAAAGTTTCAATTCTTCATCTTCAATGGCTTGAAAGTTAAAGAGCTGAAGGAAATGAGTGATGGATGGATGGATCAACAAATGGACAGACATAAGCATGGAAACTATTGTCCCCAACTTTGCTTCATAAAGGCTGGCAACAGTAAAAGAACAAAATGTATCACCAGTTTTACTAGATACAAGAAAATACATCCATTTACAAG